>JAVQJG010195715.1:0-11708 GCA_036024015.1 Craterocephalus amniculus | reverse complement strand
CAAAGCGACATTTATATTTACAACTCTTCCCACTGTCCAAAGACATGAATGTTAGGTTAACTGGGCACTCTAAATTCTCCCTAGGAGTGTGTGTGAATGGTTGTCTGTCTCTCCATGTCTGTCCATGTGTACCCCGCCTCTCGCCGGTTGATAGCTGGGATAGGCTCCAGCACACCCGCGACCCACTTGGATTAAGCGGTTCAGAAAATGGATGGATGGATGGATCTTCTATCATGTAAAATGTTGAGGTTGAAATATGTTCCCACTCTGACTCTAATGTTTGTCTGTGGATTGGATCACCATGCTTTTGGCTTGCAGCATAAAACTGTGCTTTGCTGTCTCCTTGGTTGAACATCAAACATATGCAGCACTTTCTTATTTGGTTACATAGCAAGAGCTGACCTAGCCAAGGCAGTGCTAGTGCTAGCCTTGATAACAGGACTTCTTCATGTTTGCACATATAGCCTACTTACTCACTGATTCCATTAAGAAATGCAGAATACACCGCTACATAAGACAACTCTGACACTGACACTCCACTGATGCTGGTTTTGGACCAGGAGGTGGTTTTTGCTAAAGAACGGTGAATAAATCTTCCTATATATCCAGGCATTCAGTGTTGCCTGAACACTGGAGGCCACTGTTTCAAAATCACTTGTTTGATCCAGTCAAAAAGTAATTGGATGCAAACTGTGCCCATGCGTTTTAATGAGGATGGAGTTTCTTTGTTTTGGGTTTTTTTTAAACAGTTGCCCAAGGCTATCAATCCTTTAAATTCCCCATGAACAATCTTAAATAAGACAACAAATATGATGCTCTGTGCCTGTTTCTTTCCTCGTCGCTCATTTGCTGACTCCTAAATGTTATTGTGCGGATGGGCGCTCTTTACATGCAGTATGCAAGCTGCAGCACTATAGAGCACTTTGAGCTGAAAGCCACTGCTGTGTCTTCAGCTTGCAGGCGTCATCACCTGCCACAGCAGGCTCCTCACCTCTATGGACAACTCACAGTAGGGATGTTTCTGTGAATGAAGCATGGCCAAGACTGGTAGACCACATGCTTTCATGCTCTTGTGCACAGGGGGACTCACAAATCTGCGCATACAGGCACAACTTGCTTGTGGCAACAGCACACATCATGGCGTGTACAGCACTGATGAACACAAATTCTGTTATTGCATAAACAGTGTGATGGGAGCACACTAGTTTAGAGGACTGTATAAATAGCTTAAAGGGTTAAAAAAGATCAAGTCTAGGATGAGTCATGAATATTTATGAGTAAGCAGCACTGTGGAATCTCATGAAGCGTTAACATAACAACACAAGCAGAGGGGTACATCACTATAAATATATTCCCATAATTTGTGCACACATTCCCATGGAGGATGTTCCTCAACTTACAGCCCTTAGAAAGAGCCAAACTTTAAATAGCCGGAGATAGCTCAGACAAAAGATGTTGTAGATTTAATCTAAAAGTGATTTCATCTAGTGCTGTTACTGTTAAAGCAGCCAGTTTTATCTGGACACTTCTCTTCCAACCATTACTTTGAAGTGGCGAGAAGATGAGTGTGGTGGAAGTAGACCAAATGTTACACAAGACTCCACAAAGATTTAATGGCACCTGACAAAAGGCTTTCATACTCTCACCTCAACCGGCTCAGTAGGCTGTGAAAATGAGCCAAATGCTGGTTCAAATGCAGTGCTCTCTCTCTCCGAGCATCTGCAATCAGCCAGGCATCCGGGTGCAAAGATAAAGTGAATCTCCTTCAATAACGATTAGTCTGTGCTGGGCACTCTGTCTTAGCCTCTATCTCTTGCTATATGGATATAGATGGTTGTTTTTTTCCAGCAATTTACAACATAATCACTTCATGTTACCAGTCAAGAAGGGGGAAGAAAGTTTAACACTGGCCTACTTCGGTGCAGCCTTGGGTCCTACTAAATGCAAGGAACAGGATCATCTTTCAAAAGTGTGTTTCTGGAAGGAGCAAGACAGCAGTTCCAGCTTGTTCTCTATTCCAACCTGGCCTGCTGGTAAACTGCAACTACATGCTCATCAAATTTAGCAGAATTCCTTAGAGTTCAACTGTTGTTTTTGCAAGGCTTTTGTCAGAATTAAATCTCACACTTGCTAGCCTTCAAGTCATGCAATACCCCTAAGAGTTGCCAGGAATTGAGCGGACATCGGCTAGCTTGCACTTCAGCGCATTGCTTCAGAACTAAGCAGACTTCTGTGTACATGCTTCACAGTGTGGGAGCGACATGTAACAAGCTATGCTGAGCTCATGGATTGTAAAGATGAGAAGACAGAAGAAATGTAAGTTTTTCTACGCCCAGTGGATGGACTAGAGAAACAGGCATTAAGGTTAAGATATTCAAGGACTGTGAGGTAATGTCCAAGTCAAAGCAGTGGACATCTTATTGCCACTTTTGCTTTTTTCATTTACTTTCAGATATGCCACGGAACTATATTTTTACCTATTTAATATTGCACAGATCATATTTGCGTTGTACATATACATATACAGTTTATGACTCAGCTGGAAGGGAAACCAATTTCCTTACTGCACCGTAACGAAAAGAGCTTGCAGTAAATAGAAAATGGATTGCATTAACTTGCTGTGCAAACTGCATGGCAGAATGGATATTGAATCATTCCTGTGGTCCCCCACGAGCAGAGGAAAGGGGAAAAAATGAAAGCAGTCAAGTAGTACGTATAAAGACACCCATGAGAGCTACCTCAAAAACATACATCTGTGAGCCCAGCACGTGTCCCTTGACATGATGCAGAGGTCAGTAGAGGGGGAATCAAATGGGATCATTTCAAAGATCCGTGATAGATTATTAGTTTTTCCTTCAGCATTTTCTAACTACTTGTGTATATGCTTATTGTGTGTGATTTCTTATAGAGCCTCCTTCTGCCGTCTCAGAGGTCAGAGGTCGCTGGAGAGAGTGCAGCCTTTAATTCCTGTAAACAAATAGATAGCGGGCCAACCAAAGCGCCTCTGTGGTGGCACAAGACCAGCAACATGCAGCTGCCTGGCTGGCTGCAGCCAATCTGCCTCCAAGACATGCTCAGGAGGATAGAGATCAGAAAGAGAAATAGAAAGAGACAGACGGAGAGAATTTGTGTGTGGGAACACTGTGAGTAATGAAAAAGTGGAAAGGAGGTGGATGAATGTGAAAAAGGAAAGGTAGCAGGGAGGCACAGAGAGAGGCACATAGAGAAAATGATGCAGAGTGGGAATGTGGCGACAAAGAAATACAGCAGATATATCCCCATGTCAGCTTTAGAAATTGAATTTTTTCCAAGGCCCAGCATATATCAATTCTTGACGACTGAGAAGAGAGACAGATTAGGATAAATAAACCTACCTTAGCGCATTGCTGCCTTAATACTTCCCATAATGTTGACATAGTGTGGAGTTCAGCTTTCCTCCTACATCATTCATGATCCTTCCAACTTTTAAAACAAATTTTCAGTTAGCAATTTAAATCAGGAAACTATGCCTGTACTGCACAAACAGTACAGCATAAACCAGGTCTTAGCTGGTTCTAGTCGAGAACTGCTTAGCTTTCCAAAACCAGAGCTGTAAATTCCTCATCTAGTGAGTTTCTGTAGATGACCATTGATGGCCTGGCAAATGCTGGTGTCAAAGACGGTAGTACTGTTTAATTTTCTAGGGCTAGAGTTCTGGTAAGCAAAACATAAAGAATTACCAGAATTCATGATTGAAACCCTTATTACAGCTGTGAAACATGGCTGAAGTGTTATGATGTGAGCCTGTTAGGCCTAAAAACTCACTGTTAATAATTATTACGCATGATTTTTCATTTGTTTGAAGGTTTGCTTCTGGCCATCCTCCAAAGTTGTTACCCATATGTAAGCTGCAATATACAAGTAACTAGCAGGGGCTGTGCAGGCATCAACCAAAGTATTAAAATTTGTAAGTTTTGAAGACAAGCTCAGTGACTGAGTATGAAATGATCAACATCTCCATGATGCGTCATTATCGCAGCATTTGGATCAGAGCTGTTTTAGCAGTTGATGTGGGGACGTACAAAAAAGTGGAAACAAGTCCAAGAACATTATGTCCATGCATGGTGGAAAAGATGACGAGGAACAGAGAGGAGATAGTGCCCATGGGGTGTTTTGTCCACTAGCTATCATACAACTGTGTTGACTCAGCAAGTCTGTCAACCACTGATCTACTGAGATTAATTTCTCTCACAATAGTTCAGTGAGTATTTTACATAAAATGGATCTTTTGCAGCCGTTTCTCATTACAGCTCAACATAATACAGGAACATTGACCTAATATTCAATATTTCGTAGCCATGTTTCATGTTTTGTGTACACCCAACACATTTGGTAACTCTATCCGGTCTGGTTTCTTGTTTGTGTCTCCTATGTTCTAGTAAGAAGTGTTGTACACAAGCTGTGAATGTAATGTTCAAAATGTAGATGCCTGCTTATGCGATGTGGGGTAAAACAGCCATCATATTCTCAGCCTTTCTCCATGTCTAGGCTGTCACCGATCGCCAAAACTGGCAGAACAATGAATTCTGAATTATTCTAGTGGGTTCTATGGAAAATTCTGTCCGTGAATTGAATCCCATGAAAAAGTGGGTCATACAGCCAGACAGTGGTAAGTAGGCCTACCCCAACCAGACTTGGAATGGCCAAGTCAAAATCCTGACCTTAATCTGGCAGAAATTGAGAAGAGACCTGAAGCAGGTTCATATGAGGAAATGGGCCAGCACGCAGAATTGCGCTTGGTAAGAGATTGAGCCAAAATTCCTCCAAGCTGATGCGCAGGGCTGGTCAGCGGTCCCAAAAACTCCTCAGTTATTCGAAGACTGCATTTGAAATAATGTTGTCTTAATGAATGAAGTTAATAAAATCTCCTTTTTTAGGGGGATCACCGCTGGAGACCCCATTTAAAAAGTCCGAAGCCACCAATATTTTTTATCAAATTATGGGTATTTTAGGGAGAAATTTATAACTCCTGCACAGTATAACACATTTTCTGATCCAGAAATCTGTGAGACTTACTACTATGTAACTAAATAACTACTGTGTGCATCTCCGCAAAATCAATAATTAAATACAACTATCTTGCACTCTATTAGGTACACCTATTCACTTCCTTGTTAACATGGCTAGCTGATCACCTAATAACCTTACAATAACTCAAAGCATGTAGTCATGTTGACATGGCCAACATAACATGCTGAAATTGAAGGAGAAATAATCAGAAGGCGGAAAAAAAGGGATTCAAGTGACTTTGAACGTAGTATGGTTGTTACTTCAGTTTTTCAGAAACTGCTGATCTACTGGGATTTTCACACATACAGTAACTATCTGTTGGGTTTACACTGAATGATCTGATAAGTCAGGGGTCAGAAGAGAATCGGTTGATGGGTTACAGATGATAGAAAGGCAACTTTAAGCAAAGACTGGTTACAACGAAGTGATACAAAATACCATCTCTGAATACACAAGAAATTGTGACTTGAAGCAGATGTGCAACATCAGAGAAGTAACCACTCTCATCTCATCTAAGAGCAGTAAACTGAGGCTAAACTCACACAGATTCCCCAGAACTGGAGACAGAAGATGGAAAAATGTTGCCTGGTCTGATGGGTTTCCATTTCAGTGCCACATCCAGATGGTGGGGTCAATGCCAATTTATTTTAATGCATCTCACTATCCTAAGGACTAATACAGAACACATTCATTGTAATCCATAAAAAAGGATGGATAAAAAAGTCAAACTGACTCAGTCATTTTAACTTTGTTGAGCCTTTTATTCTTTTTTATTAGCAGTCTCCTCCTTTCTTGTTTGTCTTTTGTTCTCCTGCCTCTTCCTCCCAACCCCAACTTAAACATTGTGTCTTCTCCCATCTTTTTTAACCATACATATACCTCCTCCATTTTTTGTTTGTTTGACTGATTGTCTCTTTTTCCCCTTTCTTACCATGTATCTGCATCATGTCCCATGTCCTTTTTTCTTTTCTTTTTTTTATTAATGTACATTCAGTAACACGATATTGAAAAATAGAAAAAGACAGTAGGGTCCGAATTTGTTGTAAAAAACATGAAAGCACAGATTCATCCTGACATATATCAATGATGGTGGTTTAATGATTTAAACATCACAGCCTATCAGAGTACTACGAATTAAGGCAGCCTAAAACTAAAAGGGGGTTCAACCCAGAACTTGCAAAGTGGCTGGTGGTGAATATACATTCATGTGACAGTGTTTGTGAACACTGAGTTTAAACTGAGTTTATACGTTTGTTGTTCCACGCTGATCACACACGACCCATTCTAACAAGCTGCAGGAAATTAAACTGCTGCCAAAACACCACAGTCCAGCCTTTTTTTCTTTTCTTTTTCTTTTTACAGTTAAGTAAATGCATTAATCTGAGTCACAGACTGAGCACAGTTCTATCTTTGCTTTAACAGCTGGAGCCAGCTTCTCTTTGCATCTTGCTGGGTAGGTCACCAAGCTTACTAAAACAATTTTAATTAACCCAGATCTCTGTAGGGTGAGTTTCTCCTAATCCTCATCTGCTCGCAGTTTGACACCACCACCCGCTTGTGTTTTAGTTATGCAACTCTGCCTGCCGGCCAGTCAAGACACAACATCACACAAACACCCCCCCCCCCTCATCAGCCCCTCTCTCAGGTCATTAAACAATATATTGTGAAGCATTTTAACACTGATGAAAAAGAAATAAACCTGCTAGCAATGGCACCTTTTTTTGGTGGGTGGTTGGGGGGGGGCGGGGGATTAGTGGGGCTGGGGCAAGATGGGTATGTAGTAGTCTTATTTTCAGCAGTAGCAGTAGCCGGTAGTGTCAAATACATCTAAGTCTAAAGCTGAGTTTATTGGAAATGTGGGCTGTAATGTTAGGCTTTGGCATAATCCCCAACAGTATCAAAGAGCAAATTTGTTTTCAAGCCACACAATATTGCATCGATCTTCAGTTGTCACATAGGAGGAAAACGAAACAGAGGCAGCAGAGAGTATATCTTGCAAAAAAAAAGGACATACAGTCTCAAAAGCCCATAATGCAATGCAGGAAATGTTATTCTGTGAGAAAGCACATTGCCACCATCCAGTGCAGTTACAGCTGCATCACAGTCACATGACTACTGTGCGCTCTAGATCGCAGTAAGCTAATACAGTGACTACAGGGTCATCTTGAATTGTATGCATAGAAATCAGATCCAGTAAAATACTATCACCAGTACATCATAACGTCCACAAAGAAATGTGCATCTTTAGTATGTGAAACATGTTTGTCATGAATATAAACCATGATAACTTGATGAATGGTAACTGCAAATTTGTCAACAAGGAAGAACTTGAACTGATTTCTTTCTATCGTGCTTCATTGACTGTAAAGATGCACTTCTAAAACTATAATTCAGACGTGCAACCCAAGTAGGAACTTAGTAGCAACTTTAAAGGAAGCGCGCGGAGAAACTGGACTAAATAGAACTCTGCTCCAGAATTTCCTAGAAATAAATCAATAATTGTTTAGGATTCTTTGTATGAGCTGACACATTCCTGATTGGTTGCCTGGATTAATCTTGCTTGTCACAATAACAGTGTGGTCATGATCTCCACTTCAGAAAAATAGTTGGGGATTGCAGGTCATCCAAGAAAAAGGAATGAAAGCTCCCCATGTACAGGAAAGTTGGTGATTTCAAAATACATTTATGAAATGGACTCTCATTTTTTATAACTATTGTTCCCTTGCAGTGGAAATGACCTACAGGCATTTTAATATCATAGCAAAAGAAAATTGAATGATTGAATTTGAGATCTTCTCATAGATACACAACCTTGGAAACCCATGTTATGTGTTATTACATTACCCTGTCATTTAGCTGAAGCGACTTACAATTCGACTTACCAGTGTTGCCATCACTGAAGGAAAGGAGGGTAAGGTGCCTTGCCCAAGGACAAAACAGGTAACTGAGGTGGGAGCGGGATTTGAACCAGCACCCTTCCCACTACTGAGTGACCCACCCTATCACCTGAGCCACTGCCCCCCTAGTATAGTCATTTTCACATTTGGATGATCGTCATAAATACAGTAAAATTGTAATTAAAGTGTGTAAATTACAGTAAAAGAAGGAAATGCTCATGATCTGCTGAAATGGTAATTATAAAAAGACAACTACTGACATAGTAGCTTCTGTCCTTTTAACTCACTACACAGATTAAACAGTGGCTGAAAACAATACATCAGGTTCACTCGGTAAATCTTTGAGTTCAGAGTTTTGATCCACCGTCGTCTCCTTCTTATTTTAGATGTCAGTAAAGTTTTTATGCCTTTACTGGTGACTGCGATTGCACAGCAACCACTTATTGACTTTCCAAAAGTCATTATTTTAGCATCATGAACAATTACAATGTAATGCTTAAAATTTGTACTCATTATTTCCGTTTTTTGCCATTATTCATGTGGAATAAATTCAAATTGTGAAAACAAAACATTTTAAAGAATTGAGCAATATTGGTGTGAATTTAGAGTTAAAGAAAAAAACGAATAATATGTGGTCCCTAACAGCTGCATAGTTTGCTAATGCCTTGTGCCTGCTCTGGTGCAAGTGTGTGTTTTCGTGCCGTTTGGCAGGTTTGAGGCATAACATGATGTGTGACCCTTGCTGTACTTGTGATGACCTTTTCTACGCTACAGTACATTCCTTGCAGACATTGGGCTAAGTGATGGTTCAAGACTCCCAGAAAATAGGGTTGAGCAAAACATGACAGCTGGTTAAAGAAAAAACAGAATCTCTGCAGCAGCAGCTCTGTCTGATAGTATCAATGAGTAGACAGGGCAGGAAGTTTAACTTCAAAGGAGCCCAGACAGATAGCAGATATCATCTTGTGGAAGGTGTTGTGTGTTGATATAAATCAGTGCGGCAGTATTGATAAAGCGCTTTACATATTCCGACCTGTGGATAATCTTATCCATATGGATCTTGGGTATTAAACTGTGATACCTGCATATCTTTAACTACATGTGCGCCTTCTGTATTTCACCATCTTTTCAACATAATGCAGGAACTGCTCATCAAAATTCAGAATGTCTTTTTCTGACTTTATTTAAGAAATGCATTCCATTCAAGTGCTTCTGATTTCGCCTTTCTATTTCAAAGGCACATTTGAATGGTGATTTCCTCAATGTGGCTCAGCTTCATTGCTCACACACTTGCACAGAGGATTGTGTTGCACCATTTAGAAATGCTGTAAATGACATTCCAGCTTAATTTACTTGAGTTTGTGAGCCATATTCAATATGTCTCACCATGTTTAAGCATAATGGGATGTGATTTGCAGAACACTTGCAAATGTTCTACACTGACAACCACTGTGAACACTTTATGGGCTTAGCAAAAGCAGTAAACAAACTACAGCCTACCCTGTGTCAGTCCCTCAAGGAAGCCATTTTAGTTAATCCCAGCTCCGTAGACCTCACTGATGGTGGGGGAATTCAAAAATTAAATTAAACACTTTAAACCTCCCCACAGCTCCAAACCTGGTCCTCTTTTCTCCAAAAATCTGCTAAAGCCACTGTCATGCATATCTAATGAAAAGTCAAAGCGCCAGAAACATATTACTGTTTTTCTCCTCATTAGATCTTAGATACAGCAGGGATAGCATTCTCTTAATCTGGTGGTTTGGTGTTTTAATCTGCTTCACATATGGTCTTTTAGATAAATCTGACAAGCTCCACTCTGCTTCTCACAGCGGAGCCCCACTGGAGTTTTCAGCATGGCTTTTCCTCAGCAGTAAATGGAGTTGCAACAAGCCAAAATCAAGTCCCATCTTCAAGTTTGACGCCACCATTACTGTCTGATACCAACACAAAAATACTATTTCAGCCACAGACTGTTTGTGCGAGGAATAAACTGAGGTGTAACAGAAAGTTCTATAGGATGTGACGAGTTATTTCACATCGTTTTAGAGCAGTTTAAACATTTAGCACTTCTGGCCCAGCGTTAATCCTCTGTAAGAAATGACACCTCAAGTCTCTAAGCTTGTAATGAATTTGACTGATCTAAGCTGCAATCAGGATTTAATGGGCATATCTTCATCTTAAATGAAAACAAACACAGGTCGGTGCTTTGTTTGACCTGAATTCACAGCTCCACAAGAATGTCACATTACTTTCATTTTAATTTAATCCAATAACCGCTCCTTTACGGTGGAACTGTTCCACACACAACAAAAACAGATGAGTTAAATTCTACACATGTCAGAAGGTAGTAGAAAAAGAGTAGTGGAGGTGTTATGTGAGCACTTTAGCTCATTTAGTAAGTTCACACATTATCCTGATGATTTCTGAGGATGATGCACCTGAAGCTCCTTTAATCATCCCATTCTTTTTGTTTGACTACATGCTCACCAAAAGGGTCAGCATTAAAGCCCATAAACTCACTAAAAGTTATAGACTCTCATTATTTGTGCGTTACTTGTAGCATTTATGTGCATGCAGAATACAGAATGAAAATTTGAGATACCGAAGCCACAAAAGTTGTGCAGATAATAATCTCAGTGATATTTATGCTGAGTTAACTGTTTTTAAACTAAATTGAATAATGAAATGCAGATCAAATTCAAACATGAAATTACCTCGTAAAGTACGCAGGCAATGCATGTGGCACCTATATTCACAATCAATGCAGTTCTCCTGAAATATTTACATTGTCCACATACAGTTTAATTTGATGAGATATAACATTAGACTTGCTGTGTTGACCTTAGGATGTTCACGTTCCATGTAGGTCTAAGCAGTTCATGTAATGTGGATTCTGCAATTCACGCAAAACTGAAATTTATCAACTTTTTTATACAGCAGCAATTTGGCTAGCATAACACAACTGAAAAGGAGGGTAACATCTTACATTTTGAATTAACAAAGTTGACTCATGTTTTTGACAGAAAAAAACATTTCTGAGACAAAAAGTATTATAGTCATTGCCCCTACAATCAGACTTTTCTGTCTAAATTGTTTACATTTTATGAAGCAGGTGTAAAAGTCGTAGAGGCACACTGCTACTGTATGAAAACACATCAGTCATGTGTTGAATGTCTCTGCTTTGACTTGCCTCGTTCGTGGGTAAACTCATTTACAATAAACTCCCATGTTAGATGATTAAAGCTCTCCACTGGAGTGCTCGTCATGCTGGTAACTTTCAGTTGCCATTTATTCAGATTTTTAAATGTCAACATAATTATCCTAAAACATACGGACATTTAAATCTGCCCAATTAGAAAGCTTTTTGAAAAAGGGCAACAGATCAAAGACTAACCCATGAATTTAGCTCATCTTAAATTTTCAATATTTCACAACATTTCTGACAATTTCTCCAATCAGTAATTTGTATGAATATCACTAATTGCAGTCGATGGAAAGTGATGTTTTGATAGAGAAGAGCAGAATGAGAGTTTGTGATTAAAAGGTGGCATGGGTAGCCCCTCTGTTGGTACAGTTTTTCAGACGTGATAGTTGAAGTGAGAACGCTGACAGAGAGAGCACTATGGAGATTTTCATTTCTTTTTTTGGTCAAAAGCAGGGATTAACCTCCATTGGTTGCAATTAGATGGAGGAGGTACTTCCACACCCCTACAATGGATTTGTGTATTAGTGGCTCTAACAGGCTGGTGTTCAATTTTCTCT
>JAVQJG010195705.1:0-19087 GCA_036024015.1 Craterocephalus amniculus | reverse complement strand
GTCCTGCTGAGTTACAGCTCCGTGCTGTTTGGTAGAGCAGGGGAAAGTGAGAAGTCTCCTTTAATCCAAATTAATAATGTTTCATTTATACTGGAATTGTGGGTTGTACCACTACACTTCTCCCAAAACATCTTGTTCTCATTAAGATGCTTCCCCAAGAAGAAAGTTCTCCCATCTTCTGAAATGATGTCACATTGTAAAAATAATGTTTTATTCCCAGCCATGGTTAGGCAACCACTGCAGCATCCATCAGGGTCGTTACCAATGTTAGTAATTTAGTCACAGAAAGAGGAAAATAAAGAAAAGAGAAAAATACTATTGTCACAGAAAGCTCACAATCATATTGTTTTCATTTTATTCATTCTCTTATGTTTTACACAAGTTCCACTTGGAATGACTGTATGAAAATTATCAATGGATGTTAGCGGCAGCACCATTCACAGACAAGAAACTTCAAACAGTTTCTTTTGGGTTATTAAAAAAAAAAGAAAAAAAGAGTTTTATGAATAAAAAAATCCAACTGAAACACACATTGCATGTTGAAGCTCTGTGATGTAAAGTCCATTCATTTATGTTTCTACAGCATAAATACATATGAGCTTTTGAATCGTTTGAAAATAGATCACAGTGACACAGCAGTACACAAAATTTATATCCAAATAATTTGTTGTCGTAACATCTTTAATCAATGAGATACTATTGTACAATTTATTTATTAGAGATACTAATACAAAAAACAAACAGTTTTTTTGCAATCATACATGTTTAAATCCAACAGGCAGGTGCATATAATCAATGTTTT
Organism: Craterocephalus amniculus; assembly: GCA_036024015.1. Lineage (NCBI taxonomy): Eukaryota > Metazoa > Chordata > Actinopteri > Atheriniformes > Atherinidae > Craterocephalus > Craterocephalus amniculus. Next base: position 18,285 of record JAVQJG010195705.1, on the reverse strand, counting down.
GTTATTTTATTGTGAAAATCTAATGATCCTTTCAGATTTGTAAGTTCTTAAAGAGACAGTTCTGAGTATTGGCTGCTTTCCAAGTTTTATGCACTGAGATATTTGTCATCTTTGAAAAAGTAAGATAGAAATTCTCTGTGGGTTTGAGTCATTAATCACTGTCTACATGAACTTATTGGGATGTTAGAGGACATTTAGTTTCCACACACAGTATCCTTTTAGGGCCATGGTGCAATGCATCGTCCTAATGCAAGATGTAATTATTCTCTATAGAAGTAAAATATAACTTTATATCTGACCAATTGTTGCTTAGCTTTGTCTATTGGAGTGTATCTTAAACAAGCCTAAGATACATTTTGCAAAGAAGATTAGAATCTGCACAGTGTCCAACAAGTTGAGAAGATGATTGAGGTAAAAGTGGAGAACACACTCAACTTAACCAAGAAAAGTGCTGAAAAATTCTTATGGACGGATCATTTCTAACCTCTGTTGCTGTCAGTTGCAGAGACGTTTCAGACACACATTATCCTTGCTCCCCTCATCTCTTCTCTCCATTTTTTCTGCCACCCTCCGTACGCTGAGCCAACGCCCAGTTGCTGCAGTGCAGCTGCCTTCCTCGTCTGTCTGTCTGCAGTGAGGCAGTGAGGAGGCAAAGGCACGAGGAAGTGCAGTTTAAGCTTCTCATTTAATTTATTAGAATTTAAAAAAGATCGTTGTTAGACTCTTGCGTCAGTTGATCTGCACAGGGTGCTCCTTCAGACCAAAAAGGGTTCATGTTGTTCACATTCTGTCAGATTCATTAAGAGAAGTCTGAACAGGGCTGCATCTGTTTCTGGGACACCATTCCAGGAAGAGACAGCTCTCTGATGTTCATCCTAAAATTTGCTGTATGCTGTTCAAGCAGCCCACCTGTCACCAGTCCTCCGACATATATTATGTTTGAAGTAGAAGAAAAATGTTCGGAGGTAGGCTTGCGGAACATTGGAGGGAAGACTTTAAAAAGCTGTTCAAAGGGCAGTGACTTCACCACCGTGTCACCCAGCTGAGTCCCCCACACTGAGACATGACTAAAGAAAGAAGTGAGTGTCAGAGACATTGGACAGAGTGAAACAAAGCCTGCATGAATATATCAGGATGATGTTCCCTCGGGATGAACTGCTGAGGAATACCGTGCACAACACTCAAACTCCAAAGTCTGATCAAACCGGCTGTGCGTTAGACAGTTCTGACATATGTATCATCCATTAATTCCTGATATTGAAACCCACTTTCCACTGCAGCATATAAAAAAAATACACACAACACACTTTATATTAGTTCTTCCTCCCTGTCCCCTTCACCCCTCTGCTGTTGTTAAACTTAATGACCCCAAACAGATTTATCTTTATCATCAGATCACCCATATGTATCTTAAGGTTCAGACTGGATCGGACTTTATTTGGACCAAAATAGAGATATTTAAGCCAGTGTTAGGCCTTTGGGAGTAATTGAAAATTGAGCAGAAACACAGCTTAGATCTCATCTTTTTGGGAATGATGAGAGCATCAGAAAGAGAGAAGAATTGTCTGAGAGATGCTACTCGGGGGTTAATGATGAAAAGGAACAGATATTTCCTCAAAAGACAAAAAGCTTTAATCTAAGTGTCCTAGAGAACACAAGTCATTTTTTCAAACAATGACAAATGGAGGAGAAGAGATAATAAAGCTGCAGTATGCATAAACTTTACTCTGGGAGACTTTTCTTTTAAAGCATGTTGATGCAGGCATGTTTTTAAATGCAGACTGACAAATATTAAACTCCTTTTACTCCTGGTTTGCCTGGTTTACTCTCATTGTTGTGTGACGTGCCATCCCTGTTTAGTTTATTTTTAAAGAAGTTATTAAACAATTGTGCCATTAAATCCTACTGCAGAACTACTCATAGTGTAAAATGAAACAGAAAAGGATGCATTATTTCAGTACACAACATGCTTCATGACACCGATTTTATGTATTAAAGTTATTATAGCAAAAAAAGAAACACAAAAGTACTTTTTTATTTGTTAACTAATTTAATCATTTAAACTAGATTCTATCTGCAAAATAGCAAGATTAATGAAAATTTGTTTTTTATTTATCATTATGGATGCAACGATTCACTTAAGCCTCGATTCAATTCGATTCTCAATTTTAAGTTCTCGATTTCGATTTGATTATGATTTTTTTTTCCAACAGAATAAATTTTAGTTATTTTATGGCCAAATGAATTGTCTTTTTCTTATATATGCCTTTTTCTCCCTTCTGTAAACTTTTATTGCCTGTTGTACTGACAAAACTTAACACTGAACAAATAATTATTATAGATATGGAAATTAACCTAAATCTTCTTATGAACAAAAGAAGTTTAATTTGTTTTTAATTTTATCTGCATTGATTGCATTGGTACATTGCATAAAAATCATTTTTCCTTTTTTCTACATCGATTGGCATTCATACCAATTTGAATCAATTTTAAATCAATTTTATAAGTATTGTTATATCCCTATTTATTATTATTATTATTATTATAGGTTTTCCTTAACCTGAAGCATAAAAAAACCTTGAAACAGGTCAGTTTATAATAAGTGCTGCTTCTTTACAGTGGTTGGGGTGGAGGAACAGTCACGCCGGGGACACACCGCACGTGGAAGCAAAGCGCTGAAGCAAAGCGCTGAAGCAAAGCGCTGAAGCAAAGCGCCAAAGCACGCAGCGACTTCCACTCCTCTGCTGTACTTTAAGCTGATAATTACCCAATGGGTGGGTAGTGTACATAAACTCATAAAATATTCGTGAATACATGTGAAGATAGCAAGCTGCAATTACATGCTAGTTTAATTTTTTTGTTAGTTTTTTTTTAGTTAACAGACATCCAATGCTAAATTTCGGGTGATTTATTTTGAAAATGATTTTATTTTGAAATAATAAAATCACCCAGGAAGTAAACATGCTAACTGTTTGGGCTCAAAAATATACTGAATGATGCCGTTGTGAGTAAATTATAGACGCTACCCACTCAGGACACGCGGACTGCATTGGACGAGCAGTATGGAGGAATATTGACAAGTTTTTGTGGACTTTTTTCACCGGGCTCTATTGAACATCATTGTAGCCCGAAGCGAGGCAAAACGAAAACCTCCCAATATCTCCGGCTACGTGATGATTATCAAGAAAGTGTTCCAATGTGTCAATCAGCATGAGGGTGAGTAAACCAATGAAGGCACATCATTCTGAGGCCAGAGTATTCCTTTAAGTCCCTTCGCTATTCGAAAGATTCATTGTTATTAGGAAACACGGCCCTGCTCTCTTAATGATTAATCTGTTTTGTTGTTGAAGCCTTAAGTTAGCCTGATTCACTTAAATTTGTATAGTGTATATTGATGGTTCGCTGCAGATTTTTTCAAATTCATATAACAAACTTGAAGTCAACTTTATGGATTTTACTTGCTCAACTAAAGCAGATGAACTCACATCTGTCAAGCCTTATAGCTTGGTGTCCGACCAAAAACATTTTAGAGCAAGAAAAGACAATTGTCAAAAACATAACCCCAATTTGACATGCATTAAAGGTGAATTGAAATGCTAAACACTAGTATTTTCTTTCCCCGACATCCTCTTACAATTGCCTGATGTCTAGGATGAGCCTGTCTCTATTCACCTCAGCTGCCTCAAAAGTCCTGTTTCTGCTGCTCAGGGAGCGGTATTCTGCTCGAATCCTCGTGGCTGCATGTGGATCGATGCGCAACGGGTGCTTGCTAACCTGCCACTGCCAGTTTTGTTTACTCCGCCACCATTAGAACATCATGAAGACAACACTGATGACTACAAATGGATAACAACAAACCAGTGCCTCTCAAACACCAATATATATTCCTGCAAGAAGAAAAGGGCCAATCTGGAGTATGACGTGCAGGAATAAAACCAGTCAACACCAGAGCAGCTTTCTATAAATGGAGGGAGCTCTGATCTGCTCCGCTTCAACTTTGACCCATATAGTCAAAGTTGAAGCGGCCCATGCGCGTCACTTACACTTGTCGCCAGAGGGGGCAGACTTCTGGAATAAAGCTATAACTTGCGCTATACACCTTTAAACTATCTCTAGTGTTTAGAGCATTTGTATTGTCTGAATGTTACCCTATGGTAATGGGGTCACGCAATGTGCTTTCCTACTAAACCATAACTTATTTTACCTTGCATGTGCCACCCATCATTTCCTATCATACCACATTCCATCAGGCTGTGCATTCCCATTATCCCATCATCACCTACCACCATATAAAATTAAGATTACTGCACTAAAATAAGGCACACTGATTGTCATACGATTAGTGAGAGGATCAGACTGCTACAGTGCATGTCAGCTGTACCTCCTAATCTATGGAACAGCTATTTGCAATTGCAGTTTGCAGAAACACTGCAAAGCAAACACATTTACTGTAATGTAACTCCTGGAAAAAAAAAAAAAGACAGAAAGAGAGAGAGAAAGACAGTGAGAGTGGGAAAGACAGGCAAAATCAATCAGTATTGATTGGAAGCAGTGTTGGTCCTCAAGTGCTCTTGCGCTGCTCTCTGGTAATCCAAGCCTTAGAGGTCAGCAAAATTCCCGGCAGTCTGAGTGAGGCATGGCTGCAGCAAGACAGAATAAAGCTATGAGGCTCTGGTATTACCGGGGTCTATTTTGGAGTTAATCAGCGACTTCCACTGTGTCACATTTTTATCATAAACCAAAAAAGTGTTTAGTATTGTTGGATGGTGTACATTTAGCGAGTAATTCAATAAAGCTGGTAAATATGCAAGATGCACCATCATCAGCTGCTGGTTGAAAAGGCTTTGAAAATGAAAAAGGAAACTGTATTATAACCAGTGAAGAACTGCCGTGTGTGCAAGTCTCCTCATCAGCATTTCAGGCGGAAAGGGGGGCAAGTTTGCATTACTCTTTTCCTGGACAGGAAAATGGTCTGCAGTACTGTGGTGTCTTGGCTTCAGTAGGGGTGACTCTGAGATAATTTCTTGGGTGTCTGCCAAGTGCCTCCCACCCTGAAGCACTTTGATTCTCCCAGAGTACCTCTGATACGGCACGCTTCGATGATCAGCGGTGACTAATGGAAGAGCAGTCATGTACAGCATGACTGCTCTAAAAGGAGCATTTAGATTGTTCTCCTTTTCATGAAACCGTTTTCATTTACGGCAGCATAAATAATTTGATCCAATGTTTATCCAGTTTTATAAATCTTGAATTTAAGATAGGTTAATCAATTTTTTTAGAAAATGATGGAAGATGTGTCCTCTCTTGCAGAGAGTGGATTGATGAAAATATCTGTCCCTCTTATGTATGAATGCTTCATGCATTCATATCATGAGTTGGGACAAGATGAAATCATTATGGTTCTAAAGGAAATTATTCGCTAGATGATTAGCAACAGCTAAATTAGTCAGTCACATATCAGTCCCAGACATGTTTCTAAATGTAATCTGTAGACTATAAAAACTCACTGTGTAAAGTTGCAGCGCAGTTTATCTGCTGTAAATGCTGCATACGTTGTGTAGAGTTTTGAACTTCCTCACTGTCTCAACTCTTGATCCATCTTTAGCATCATTGGAAACATTGAAACAACAACATTCTACTCCAAGCTTTTCTGCAAAATGTCCACTACAAATGATGGACCAAATCGCACAATAGTTCTCAGATGCCTGATGAGAAAATGTGAGAGTATGTGACAGCATTGGTTTCTTTCTAATTTGCTTCCAATGATTTTATTGTGTTTTTTTTATTGGTTTTGAGCAATAATTGTGATAAGGCTTTGTAGTTCATTTTCAATCTTGACACAAGGCAGTAGATATGCATCTGGAATTTCAGTTGATCCATCTCACTGAAGCCATGTCAGAAATGGCCTTCGAAGGGTGGTAGTCAAGAAGTCATTCTCAAAGAAGGAAAAAAGGCTTTAGTATTACAAATTGCAAAAGAACTAGATAGATAATCAGATACTTCAGGTTTTGAAGAGGAATACATAACTTTCTGACCTCAAAACTCTGTATGACTTTTCTGATCGTGACATCTCTTATGTGCATATTGGTTCCCAGCAGCATCCCAAAGCTGAGAAACAGCACTATACAACTTTTCCTTCCGTTGCAGCTGAGTTTTGTTTTATGCATCATGTCACATGCTAGAAAGTATTTACACAATGACTATTTTATTTCTGTGGCCGGTTCAACAAACATGAGCAAGGAGACATTTACTTATTGGCCACTAGTTGTAACAGCAGAGAGCCCCATATTGCCATATTGCCCATTTTGGCTCATCTTTCGGGACCCACAGAATATTTAGTTATAGGGCTACAAAAACATGGAAACAAAAAAAAGTGTACAGTAGGCTCTGTTCTTTTATCAAGGAAAATTGTTTTTTTCTTGCCTTTTCCTTTGTTTAGTGTCCTGAAGTACAACTAAGGGTAGCTGTAGCGAAAATGCTTGGTTTTGACCAAGAAGTTCGGAAAACAAGCCATTTTTCCTACCCTAATCCTAAAGCAGAAACATTACTTGTGTGCCAATATCTTTCACTTTTTCACCCCATTCAGATGAAAATATTTGTTTTGAACACTCACTGTGGCTGATTCAGCAAAGAAACCTTTGCAGACATAATCAGAGGAATAGAGGAAAATTGAGCAGAAAGTGAGCAAAAGAAACACAAGAGTCAAAATAAAATTGCCTGAAGGGAGCTCACATTAAAGGAAGGACGTAAGAGGGATGCCGGATTGGCCGTGGATAGGGTGTTTATTAAATTTCGTATTTTAAAGGGAAATCAAATCTTACCAATGTTTTGACAGAGAACAGAACTAAAGGTTATCCACATCCGAAAACGAGCTTTGGGAAGTATTTTTTGACCCTCAAGCTCTATTCCTGAAGAACACCTAAAAGAAAGATTGTCTAAGAGGGTGCACTGCTCACATCTAATACTGCCTTTCAACCTCCATTTAGTACAGTTTGGTATAACCAATAGATTGATGGATTCTGTTTACATTCATGTTTTGACATGTTTCTATAAATTATTGAAATAGTTTTTTATTTTATGGCAGTATGTGTCTAAGTTCCAGTCAAGAGAAATTGGTGGTGACTCTGGACTTCTGCATAGCACAGCAGTGGACATATTGGTAGCAGTATTGGCATAGCATTTAAAAGCTTCAAACACAAATTCAAAATGACTAATAAAGAACAGTTTCTGTTTTAGTGTTAGGTTGTAATGTTGTTACAAAATTTTAATATACAATAGAACAAGAAACCATTAGATCAAGACTGTCACCTATAATTGTTAGACTAACGGGCAAAGTTGCTGCCAGTTAATCATCGAAAAAATGTTCTAAAAAAATTATATAAAATTGCTCATTTCACTGAATGACAATTTAATGTCATGTTTAGCTGAGTTCTACTGAATATGTCTGTCACCAAAAACTAAATAAGATTATTTATTGTAATTTTATTCTTATATGAAACAGGCGTCTGTGCACTTGGGTGCAATAATACATATCCTTGTCTTATTGCACCCTGCTAAGCATTAGTTGTACAGCTCAAAGATGGCATGCTTCTTTGCCATTGTCCATGTTTTAAACCAAATTTCTTCACAGTAGCATTATAATTCAGTGGGGATCACATCACAGAAAATGAATAGACAAGATCGTGAAAAATAAAAAGCAAAATCAGTTGTACTTCTCAGTATTTATAAATGACATACGGAAGCTTTTCAGCTGATGTCACTGTAATACCTGCAGTATTATACTTCATCTTTGGTGTCCAGTGTGGTTGAAGCACACATTGAGTCTTTGCTGACATCTTCTGTTTAAACTGTGTAAGTGTGTCTACGTACAGCAGCGGAAGTCGCAGCAGTAAGGGAAGGAGAGGTAGCCGGTCAAGGATGTACAGAAAATTGCTCATACACTAAATGATCACCACGTACTAGACTGTAGAACCGAACCCCTCTACATCTATAAAAAGGTATCGTTCACGTAACTTTCAGACACTCATAACTGCCTACATGAGAGAGCCTACCAGTTCAACAAGATCATCAAACTGAGATATAATTTACACTTGAAACATTTCAATGACGGTTTATATTCTGAGAAGGAAATATGAGGATGCATTACTTCAAAGTGAAAAGAAAGTCACGTCCTTTTGTACATTTGCCTCTCCTGCTTTCCTTATTTCAGAAATGGCCGTATGGACTTTTTACATTGGACACAACAGCACTGGCTGAGTCCCAGAGCGTTTTGTGCTGAGGTAAGTACAAGTCATCGTCAAGGGCAAAGACCAAAGGATACACAGTCTGCTTTGGAGTTAGGCCAGATGGCATGTGACACAGCTGGGAAGACATTGTGAAGGATGTTTAGGTTATTTCAGGGGCATTAATGGAACACATCAAGATGATTTATTTTTCTTGATTTTGCAACAAAAAATATAAATATAAATATATATTTCTATTTCTATTTCATAAATATAGGCATAACTCTACGCTTAAGATGAAAATCAAAATAAACACAATCAAGAACAAGGAAAATCATCGTAAGGTATCATTTCATTTAGACACCTTTCACATTTGCTGTTCATCTCTAATCAAAAACAAGCTTTTATTTGTGCACAATAGCTCTGTTAACCAATTGCGACCTTAAAATTACACTCAGTCTGCATAAGCTAATGCATAACCAGTACATAATACATTTAGGAGTATGGGAAAACAAATTGAAATGATTGCAATTTGGAAAAAAGTATGCTTTTAAGCAGCACTAGTACTCACATTTACAAACCGATAATGAACCTGAGGAACAGCAGTAACATTCCTCTGCCAGCTGATGGTGTCATAACACAGAAAACAACAGATGGCTAAAGGCGTTGCAGTGGTGTTTGAGCCTTTAAAGGGTTTTGATGTACTTGTAAATCATAATGCATCATCCACTGGAAGTCTTTTAATCTACTCAGGGATGTAGAGCACGACATGCTGGTCATAAATTTGACTCTTCCACGCTGTCGCATATGTTGATTGATGAAACGTAATTCACCTCGGTGGCAGCGGCACATCGACCTGCCTCAGTTGGCTTTTCATTTATGCACCCCTTTACTGAAAATATGTTGAATTGCTTAAATGTGGTCATTCATTGTCATTTGGAATCTTATACCTAGAACACCACAGTGTGGCTAGACTCCATGCTTTTCCCATTTTTTTAAAATCAATATGGTAAAATGAGAAAAGCAAGAATAAAATAAATGCCCGGTATGTGCTTGAGTGACCTTCGGTAACAATGACAGCTTTTAAAAACGTAGTGTTATCATCTAGAAGTGTAATCTTGGTGGGTTTTGCTATTTTTCAGCTCCTACATCTTCCAGGTGTTTAATTATTTATTTATTTATTTATTTTTGTAGATTGTTAAACCACGGTTTATTTCAGCATTTTCAGGAAGGCCTGCCTGCAAATTTAAAACAGACCAATGTTTTGATTTACAAAAATATTATTTTGTGATGCTGGAAAAGTCCTTCAGCTCACACTGTTAATAGACTTAACACCTTTGCTGCAGACAGAACCTACTTAAGAGGCTGTGCAACAACAAAGTGCCTTGTTAATCTTCTGATTTAATCGTTCCTCTGATGGATTTAAGACCTTGAACATCTTTTATTTACAGTTACAGACAGTGACCCCAGCCTCCTGCTGTAGATTCTCTGCAGGTTGGGGGGGGTTCTGGTGATAATTGCTGTGATGCTTCCTGGGATTAAAGGGTTGTCCAATCAGGAAGATGCAGTTATCCAGAGACTCTTTAACTTAGTTTTTGTGAGGCATGTATGGTCCTAAATAGACACACAGATCTGCTCATGGGTAATTTTTATGTGGAATCAGCAGTTTGTACACTGGTAACCTTGACAGCTATTCCAGCAGAGGCTTTTGCATAAAACAAATATTTATTCTTTATCTTTTAAACTGCTTCATTGTAATCCAGGAGGAAAAGAATAAAAATATGTCACTCAAACGAATGCTCAGTGAACAGTGTAAACAACAAAAACACATAATTGTAAAAGCATGCAAACAAGTAGATAAAATGTCACAAGCAAAAGAAAAAGGTTGTCAAATGAATTTTTTTTTACTGTTCCTACTTTGTTTTGGCTTTGCATGATTGAATGCATGTGAAAGCATTATTCTGCTGGCACATAGCATCTGTGAATATAAAATGTATGCATTGTTAGTCTTGTCACATGGCCTCTTTGTTGAAGGCTGCTGTACTTTATATTGCCACATCATTCTGCAGAAAGACGATGCAGGGCCGAAAGGGGGAAAAGATGAGACAGAGTTTGATGTCGGTACATTTTCCCTCTGGAATGATGATCAGTGAGAATCAGAAAAGTAATGCATGCTTTAACAGGAAAGAATGAGCATTAAAATGAGTATTTAATAAAGCATTTGGACCATGGGATGGAACAGCTAAGATGGGTGGATTTAATGTGATAGTTTAAGTATTAAGCCAGTTTTGTCTACTTAAGTAATTAAAATAAACTTTGTTTTCACGTGAATATTTAATAAAGTCATGCTGCTATATTCAAATTATGTGAAATTACATTTTTTTGGCTTAGATCATTAAAACAAAGAGTTGTAAGAATTGATTAAAATTGCTGCCAAAAGTCCCAAATTTGTTCTATAACATCGCAATACACTGTAGATCTGTCTCTGTCTGGTAATGCTGCTCTTTACTCATAAGCTAATGAAATGCTGCCTCAAATGTCCATGTCCAGCCTCCTGGTGGGAAGTGGTGGAATAAAAGGGAAGGAGAGCACATGCAGTATTAATGAAGAACTCATGTTGATGTTGTTCTTTTTTCTCCCTTCTACACTAAAATGAAAGAGAAATAGGCCGGTAGGGTTGCAGTGCGTTACACTATAGTTGCATGCCGCTTTAACACTTGATAACCACTGCATGACCAGGCAAACACACAAAACCTCCCGTTAGCCATCAGGTATTAGATGTAGAAGCCCATTTCTGTTTTACACATATTTCTCTGCATCTGTTTCCAGGAGGGTGGTGCCATGGAAAAGACATGTTCAAAGACAAGGAAGATGTGATGAAAAATACAGAAAAATCAATCTAAGAGCAAATTGCATTTTTTTTTTTTTTGCAACTCTCTTATGCAATAAGCAACAGCTGTCAATATGGAAGCAATGCTTTTTGCTGGGAAGAAAGCTGGAAAGCAACGCATAGAACAAGGAAAAGACAAACATCTGACAGATAGAAATGAGAAAGCTCTGCAGCATGGTCCCTACTGAGCTGAACACAGAACTGCGTGACTGGTCTTTGCAAGCAGAGGGAGGAGAGAGGAGGAAAGGGAGGAATGTAGGAAAGAAGGAAGGGGGGAGGGGAGGCAGTTGGGTGCAGTGCTAGCTGCCTGGATGAGAAGCAGCGGCGGCGCAGGCGGCAGCATCAGCACCACTAGCTGTAGCATCTTCCTTTGTGGATGCTGGAGGCTGTCTTGTGGCTGCTGTGAGATCATCCCCGCGCACGCACCAATAGCTGAGCACAGACACGGCCACCGCTTGCCTCGCGCACACATGTCGTAGCCGTCAGTGAAGAGGCAGTGAAGTGAAGCAGCGGGGTTTCCAGGGACAGAGGGACACGAGAAGAGAGGAACGGGGACGACTGGTGTGAGTGGAAAGGAGAGGAGGGCTGGAGCGACGGAGACTGGAGCAGCAGCAGCAGTAGCAGCGGCACCATGGCGCAAGCTGCCAAGCAGCTCCGCAAAACCAAGGACCTCGCTGAGGCCGCCGCCCAGGAGCAGAGGGAGAAGGAGGAGGAAAAGATAAAAAAGAGGAATCGATCCAGGGATCGCAGGCGCAAGGTACGGCCGCTCGTCTTAAGAGACAGCAGAGGTTATTCTCCACCTGCGTCTCTCTTCGGCTGTCTTAGTCTCACTGCATCCATTGTGTTTCATTGGTTAGGATGCAATTACACAAGTATAATTATACAGTTGGTCTTGACACACCTGAGCTGGTGTGTGCGTTCATGTGTGCGGGTGTGTGTGTGTGTGTGTGTGTGAAAGCTTACCAGTCAAGCATAGATGCTCTGGTGCAGGTTGTGTCTGCTCCGTCAGATATTAAGCTATGTGGAAAGAAAAGGAGGCTTATGCTGACTGTTTGTACCAGTGGGGCTGTGACTAATACACACTGTTGGTTAAATAACAGAAGATGTCATTTGTTTCTTTCACCTGACAAGCCTTCAGCGGATGCAGCTAATTCATGTCAATGAGAAGCTTCCTCACAGTAGGCTACATGTATTTTTGGAGATAAATCTGGAATTGTCTTTAACAAGCTGTTTGGAGCTCTGTCTCTCTGAACAAGCTGTGTTGTTCTAAGACTTGGTGTCTTCCCCCATATTGCTATTTTCTTTTCTCATTGGGGTAGATGTAAAATGGAGGGGGAAGATGGAGGTACACTGTAATAACAGATGCAGTTGTGTATTTTTAGTGCATGTTTGTGCGACGCGGGTCATTTAAAAGGATGCATCTTTATCTTGTCAGCGGTAATTTGGTTTCTGAAAATGCACATTTAGAATTGTTGAAGGGACGGGATGTCATCCGGTGAGAGAGGAGCTCTCACTCACCCCCACATCTCACGTCTGGTTCACTCTCCCAGACCCTTGCTATGCCATTAGCTGCAGATTTTATTGGGGTTGTTCCGCCCTGTGCTCATACACGACTGCTTTTATATGATTTAGGGAAATACAAGTTCTGGTGTAAAAGGGGGCAACATTATTTCCTTTTTAGAGGCTGAGTGTTCAGTGGAATGCCTGCTCCCTATTGCTGCGTTTTTCCTAAAATGTATTACTGGTGGTGACAAAAAAAAGAAAAGACGTGGGTCTTTATGTATTCCCTATCTGTGTGTGAAACAGAAACGCTTTTCTCTAAGATGGAAACCTCATGTTATGGATGAATGGATTTCGGAATACACACTAAAAATGGAAATTACAAATATAGTGCACGTGGAATCAGGAAGGATGGGGTGTTGATGGAGTGTGCTTGTTGAAACCAATCACTGGGGTTTCCATTGCTGTGCTGTTATATTTAAAAAAATATTGCTTTGGCAATAAAGCCTTTTACATATGAACAACGGCATCTCGATAACTTGCAGATATTTCCATGGATTTGTGCACTTTCCCACAATGCAAATACAGTTTCTGGTGCTCAAATCAAACATTTGGAAAAATGCCTTCCAGGGTAAAGATTTACACAGACACCAACTGTAGTGTTTACATATGAACCACAAAAAAGGTGAGGATTTTGTTTGTGAAGAAAGATTATGACCAGATATATCCTTATTTTAAAATCAAAGGCATGCACTGAACTCCTTTTAAACATATATAAAAAATGGTGGGCATAGCCAAGATTCTGCTGCCACTAACTATGGTTATATATATCTTTACTTGTTTGCAAACAAACATGCAGTTAGAAGCTGACTGAATTTAAGAAGAGAGGTGTTAAAACATGTTAGTATATGGCTACATAAAGCAACACCCCAGCCATACAAACCTAAAGTCAGCATCATTTTTGGACTAAATTATTATCTGATTTTTGCTGCTATTTTTACTATTGGTCCAGCAAATTCTGAAGAAACATCGTGTGCTTCTTTGACTAAGATTTTCTACAAATCATTTATAAAACATTTATTAACTAATAAAAGAGCTTTACTCAATCCTGAATTGCATGGTCATCATCAGCTTACATGCTGCTAAATTGTGGAGTAGTTGCAGATTACAAAATGGTCTTTATGGGAAGACCAGAGAGCTGAGCATTACAGTAATCTATAGATAAAAGCATGCATCAACAACTCTGGGCTGGCAAAAGCGAGAAATGGGCTGACTGACAAACTTTTTAAGGTAATACAATCCTGTCTTTGTTACATTTCTAATGAGTGGAACAAAATCTAGCTCAGACTAAAAAAGGACACCCACATTTCTCACACACTAAGAAGGTTTAAAGTTTTAGTCTTGTATCATCTCTTGTCTTTAGGACCGTTAATTAAATTTTAAGTTTTGGCCCTGGTGAAGCTGTGGGATATTCTCTGCCATGACTTCATATCTGAAATACAGTTTAAAAGGTGTTGACTGGCTCCAGGTCATCAGGAGACACATCAGTGTTAAGTTCTGTATCATCAGCATTCTGTAACTGTTAGAATCGATGCTGTGTCTGTGTGGCATGCTTGAGTGACAGCATGTGGAGATTAAAAAGAATTGGGCCTAAAATGTATCCTTGGGGAACCCCACACTTAATTTTTATGGATTCTTGAGGAACAGGCATCCATTCTGCTGAAAAATCTGCAAGATAAGAGGTACCTGAGACACCCACCAGGCTTCGGTCGCCACAGGTATATTGTTGACGCCATGTCTTCAAAATGCAGAGAATTAAATCATTTCACATGGACATTGTCACAATTTCTGAAACAATCCTATATTGCTGCTCTGCAGGCGCACCAGCAATGCTGCTCTGCTATCAGACACCTACTTTGCACATGATCACAACTTGTAGAGTAAGGATGGAGAGAGGTGGGGCCTAATTAGAATCCATTACTTAAGCCCAAAGGCAACTTTGAGTGCATCTATTACGTGTGGAGTCTAGAGGGATGAAAAGTAGCTGCTTTAGAGTTTCTGTATATTTTAGATCTAATTTAAGTATAGATTCTAGTAAATATATTGATAATGAAAAGCTAAGATGATGCTATGTAACATATGATAATTGCTTCCAACACTAGTGGTTATCTTAATCAATGTGGGCGATCACAGCATTTTCCATATTATTACATGAGATTCCCCATCAGTGTTAAATTGCGGTAGGCACGCCACTTAAATTTTTGTTCATTTCCTCTGCTTTCCTACAATTACTTTTGTATGTTTCATTTCTTCATTTCTCCACAGTTGTACGATTTGGCTATTATTATCTTTGCTTTTAAGTAGAGCTTCAGTATTGATGGCTGATTCCAGTTGTTGAAATAATCACTAAAAATCACAAGATGCAGGTCACGTCTGAGCAGAATTTTTATATAAAGTATATAAGGTATTAAAATTGCCAACAGTTACAGACAGAAGCAAATGTGGACATGGGCTCTGATGCAATGTGGAAAGTTTGCATTTGGTGCATCAAGCAGCTTGCCTAGTTGCTTTTAATGTGTTCACTCAAGTTACTGTGGAATATTTTGTTTCATGGTTTCTTTAAATTTACCACATAACTGATCAAAAGTTAATCTGAAACAAATATTTTGGCAAATATTGTGTTCTAAAAGTGAAAAGTATATCGCATGCTGTGTATCAGATTGACAAAATTAACCAAACTTGCATGTCTTTGATGGTGAGAGGAAGCAAGAGAACTTGGAAAGAATTATTATTGGGGTATATAAGAAAGGATAGGAAATCTGGGTTGTCCATCCATTTTATTGTTGTCTGTTGGCTTTCACAAGCTTATGGCACATTTCATGCAGCATTAAAGAAGAGCTTATTGTAGAACCCCATCTCTGCTTGGCTGCTTCTGACTTATTGACCATCCTCCCTCACCTTCCCCTCAATCATCAACCATACTTCTTCCCATGTGTCTGAACCTGAATCTATGTGCCTTCCCTAGTAGATTGCCACTGCTCCCAGAAGAAGCACATATAGCAAAAGGGGCAGAAAGGGGGGGAGAGAAAGCTGAGAATGATCTTAGTGTTCATAGATGTTAATTGGCTCCACTCGATGTAAATCAAACTCAACAGCATATAATTTCTCTTCTCTACTCCTCCCCTTAAAGAAAAGATTTTCACTATACTGACAGGAGAGATCAGAAGTTTAGACAGACTGGATGGTAACATAGTTAGGAAATCTACAACGAGAGTAGCAATACTATATCTTTGCCTCATACAATGCAGCTGCAGGGTAATCTGGAGGCGTCTGGTGTCATGTGTTTCACTACTACTGGAATTTTTTTTTTAACCTCCCAAATGAAAGAGTAAACCGGCCACATGATTTTTCATGGTCTACTTCATCCAAACACTGAAGGTCCAGGTCTAAATATAAGATGTATTGTGAAACAAGTAATCAAACAGCAAACGGGCTAACTGTGAAATAGGATTATGGAAATAGGTTTGAACAAAAGTCTAAATAAATGGTCAAATCCCCTTTTATACATCCCTTTAGGTTCTGCTGGACTTTGAGAAACACACTGCAAACACTTTCTGTTTCTCAGTTATTTATTCACAGAGTGCTGTTTTTATATACTTGATGTCATTTTTCTTTGCTATTATACACAACCCTGTGGAGAAAACAAACTTTTTGTGTTTTTTCTCTCCACAAAGTATAGAGTATAGATGGAGGAAAGTCTAGCTTTGTATATGTCCATAATTTTGACCCTGGAGTTTTCTTCTGTCCTGCATTTCTCACTGCTTAACTTAGCAGTGACCTTCCTCACACTTGACATTGTTTAACAGGTCCACCATTAGTCAACAGCTCTGCAGGAGGCCTAACAGCTGGTTGGACCTTTAACCAATCATGAAAGATTGTTAGAACTTTGGGCCTCATGAAAAGCAAATGTTGTATGTGTTTATTCTCTTTTATTTTGTTAACTCTACACTTGAGCTTTTTAACTGCAGTACATAGCAATTACACTTTATTTCAATGACATATCTTTGATTAGATAAGGATTGAAGCTAAGAATGGTTAAAGCTATCATCTTCAGACATCACCGCTGGTGGCTTGGTTCATGCTCAGCTCCCTGTAAGCAATGACTTGAGCCAATCTGGGACATCAGACCTTTTATTGCAGTACTCAGCGTGATGTCCCCGGGCTGGTGCATTCCCCCGTTTCCTCCAGCCTTACACTTAATATTGTGATGGATCTCAACATCTCTTAATGGACAGTGTGCTCTTTTTCTGTGAGTGTGTGTACATTTGCTCTTGTTTTGTGAGTGTGTTTTTGTACATGGGTGCTCACATGCTGTTTGTGTGTGTATGCCTTCAGGGTATCTCATTCCCTTTTTATGTAACCTTATGGATACCAATTAGCAGGAGCACTCCTAATTCCTCTTTCTTTGCCTCTGTGCCTACTTTTGTCATCATTAAACACAACAAGAACAGGAGGTAACTTAAGGAATCTATCTAAATTGAATCCTGATTTGGTTTCATAAATCAAATCATGTTCAGGAATGAATTAATAGAGTATTTAAAAAGAAAGGGAAAGGTTGGTCCCTTTTCTTCTGTTATTGTCCTAAAGCAACGCATCACACAGCTGTGACTCAACCATTTCTGCCATGACCAGGAAAAGCAGCACGAACATGTTAATTGATTTATATTAGGTCAGACAATCATAAACTACAAGAAGCCCAGAAATGAAGACTAAAACATGCTCTCTAAGACATCTGTTAAGTACCTTGGCATGTTGCACACATTTTAACATGTCCTGTTCAGTACATTTGAAATAAACATGAAGAATTTTCTTAGAAACATTCTTAAAAGTTTGCTGAGACGTGCTCATTTTGTAAGCCGGCACACTGTGTAAGTGGTTGCTTGTGCTTCTTCATCCTCAAAGAGGAAAGGGGTGGGTTGGATGAGCCAAGGTCGAGCGGAGCAGAAAGCAGCACTCTAGCCAAACAAA
Source organism: Craterocephalus amniculus (assembly GCA_036024015.1). NCBI lineage: Eukaryota > Metazoa > Chordata > Actinopteri > Atheriniformes > Atherinidae > Craterocephalus > Craterocephalus amniculus. The sequence continues at coordinate 645 of JAVQJG010195705.1, read as the reverse complement.
GATGCCACAAGCTATATTTACCTGGCTTCCTAGGATTACGCCTCATCTGAGAGCAGATGTCCCCATTTACCTACACATCACTACTATGTGCTAGCTAAGCATCCGCTATGATACTGTATCTGACGTTGCGCTGGATCTCACACACCAGCTGAAACGACACAGATGTTTCCAGAATAGAAACATGATGGCCAATATTCATCAAACCTCTCTGTCCCGTTTGGTTTTCTTGAGACTGAATGATTTTTAGATCAGTGTGCTTCTGATAAATAGAAGTTAAGTTTTTTTTTATTAATGCTAAATGTTTTTAGTAGAGGCGTGAATCTTGCAAAAACTCACGATTCAATTTGATTGATTCTTGGGATAATGTTTCGATTTTGTATCCATTCTTGATTCAAAGCGATCTTAATTCACATTGAATCCTCTTTCAGTTACAAAACTATTAACACTGCGGTGAAGTTAGTTTCAAGTTGGATATTGGATATTCGCGCTGTGGTGGTTAACTTAGGGACCGTCAATAAATTTCGCACCATCTTTCTTCAGACACAAAACTTACAGCTTTCCTCTCTTGTTACTAACTCTCACAAACCAATGAAAGACCATACAACAAAATTAGATGTATCTGCTGAATTACCTCATTTTTGAGCA
>JAVQJG010195701.1:0-21165 GCA_036024015.1 Craterocephalus amniculus | reverse complement strand
CAGCCTGCACCTCCCGGCTTCCACCTCCAGCCAAGTTCCAATAAACATACCTTTCTTCTACCCTAATCCGTGTCAGTCTGCATTGTGGATCCAGCCAGCCCGGTCTCCGGCGTAACAATGTAAGTAGTTGAGTGGCCCCTGAGATCGATTTATATGCCTAAATAATTGACCTATAATTTTTCTAGACAGTTTTTTATTGTAGGCACTGAAACACTTGTGTGATACCTGATAGATTTTTTGGGATACGCCCTTTCATGTTTTTATCAAAGTAATGTCTAAGTTGAAGATATCTATAAAAATCTTGCCTGATCAGACCAAATCTCTCTGACATTGTCTCGAAGTCTATGAAATCCTGTTCTTCTAATTCCCTGTCTTTCCCACTGGACCGCACCTCCGGAAGCTATAGCCAGTTTAAAAGCTTGGTCATATCAGGATTCAAGTCAAGATCAGGATTTCTTTCTGAATTTTTAAGTTGCCTTACTGCACTTCTTCTTTTTTATGATGAATACAAACCAAAAAAAAAACCTGTGAGATATTGTAAGCAGATTGGGAACAAATATTTTCTTATTACTTCCCTGAGTCTCAGATATCGGGCACAAATCATCCAGCTCCCTCTGTCCCTGTCTGCCAAGCTTGTTATCCAGAGAAAAACTTATAAGTGCACACCCTGCTAATTAAAATGGGGCTCTGCACATGCTCTATTAGAAGGTGATGAAACTCCAAAATGAAGATCCAATGTTCCATTTCAGCTATGAGCTTTACACGAGGCTGGACTGAGTTTCTCATGTCATTTAGGCACAAAGATGCACAATAAAGAGGAGAACAGGTCTTAACAGATTTCATCTCCTGATCCTTGCTAAATTGATCTCAGATTAGGGGAAGAAATGAAGTCTGAAGGAAGAAACAAAGGTAAATTGAGAACTGGAAAGCCTGGAGTTCAGCATGCACCACATGATTTACTTGCAGTGGAGGCCAGAACAAGGTTTACTGAGCTGGCAGGACTGTCAAGGCTGCCTGATGCCCTGTTTCCTTGCATCCTTTCTGCTCTTCTGCCACCTGGATGGATGGTGTTAAACCCAGAGATATAGTCCAGGAAAAGAATCTTGGTTCTGCTACAGACTAAGCGTTGTAGGGTCAGGTGCAGGGCCTGGGGCCACTGCACTGATCTGTTAGGATGCAAGGTGAACTGTAGAGGGTCAGCTGAGCCAAGGATCCCTGATGTGTGTGTGATGACCAGCATTTACAGTCAGTTCATGGCTACAGGTGGATGGATGTATCTGCAAGCCATCGGCAATTATTGGCTATGTTTTATCCAATTCTTTTTTCCCTTTGTGACATATTTGGTCCAATATCTGAATAAAAAGTGTATTAGCAGTTTAAAGCTGCCTCCTTGTGCTGTAGTTACCAGCATTGGCCTTTGGAGGGCGATGCGGACTGACGGAATTGAGGACCTGCAGACTTTGGAACTTTGTGTTCCAGCTGATCAATTGTTTCCAACTGTCAAAATAAGATGTGTGTGTGTGGGTTGTTAATCTGAAGCTTTAGGATGAGTTAGTGTGTATTACAGCTGTAATGTGATTGGTTATATTGACTTTTAAGTGTGTAAATTCAGTCTGTACATCAGCAGATGTCTGATGTAAAGATCAGAAAGTAGGAACAAGAGAGGTTTAGTTTGAGTCTTACAGGGTTCCATGAAGAGTGTTATTCGGATCTGGACCACGTTCATTCTTCACATGTTGCTTTACTGGTTTCAGTTCAGTTTATTTTACTTTATTCAGACAACCGAGACACCTTAAAGCAGAACTTCGCTTTTTTTAAACCTGGGCTCTGTTTTCATCTCTCATGTAAGTGATGAGGAAATGAGTGTTCAAGATCGCTCCAGTATGTAGCTGGGCAGGCAGTTAGCAGCATAGCTAATGGTAAGTATCTGGCATTTGCTCACCTTCTAAGTTCGCCCTAAAAACCTGCTTTTCCCCCCACACTGAAGTACTCTGCTAGTCTCAAAGTACTGACAACAATGTATCAGAGAGGAGAAAAATCAAGTTTTCAGGGCATAATTACAAGGTGAGCAAATGCCTGATACTTACCATTAGCTGTGCTGCTAGCTGCCTGCCCGGCTAAATACTGGAGCGGCCTTGAACGCTCATTTCCCCATCACTGACATGTATGAGAGGAGAGATGAAAACAGACCCCAGGTTAAAAAAAAGCGAAGTTCTCCTTTAAGAGAAACACAAAGTCATCACATAAATATCGGAAGGAATATGTAGAAGACTCATCTTAATCCTGGCACTTTGAGATTTCACTGACATATAAAGTGCATTATAAATAAAATGTATTATTATTAATATTATTATTAATTCGCCCACCCATAGATGTCAGTCCACCTCCACGTAACACTAACACAACCACTCATGAATGATCCATGAACACACCATGGGTCCTGGGAAGAATATCTGTCCCAGTGCCAGCTAGAACATCCTCATCAAATCTTACATCCCCACAGTAAATCACCCCCACCAAACGTCCTGCCCTATCCCTACAGGAGCTGATAAATAACTGGTTGGACATTATTTTTTTCACATTCTGAACTGTAGGAGGCAGTCCAGGAGCACAGATGACAGATCACCATCTTTAACAGTTTCTTTCTCCAAAGATCCAGACTGAAGCAGAGCACACCTTACTGGTTAATAAAACTGAATTACTGTGGTGTGTTTATCACTTTGTCATGCTTTCACTCCATTTGATGTTTTTTTTAATCTAATTATCTTCAAACTTAGTTCATATGATTGAGTTGAGCTAATTGTTCCACTTTGTCGCAGATGGTGAAGGCTGATGCAGAGCAAGTCATGTAGAGGTGAGTGAATGCAATGTGGAGATTCCTGCTTTTCTCCTCATACTTCACATCTTCAGAGAATCAAATGATTCTCACACTTGCAAGCATTCTTTTAAACAAGTAAATCCTCGAACTAAAAAATGAATAGATTACATTTCATGCCAGTTAAATGGAGGAAATACTGAGACAGGGATGTGGACAAGAGAAAAATCAAGAAAACATACTTTTTACATTAATTATGTTACTTTTGCTGACTGTGAATAAAAATTAAGAAAGAAAAAAGTTTTTGTCTTATTTAAACTAAAGAACAAAAAAATGAGAGAAACAAAATAGGCATTAAGTTGTGAAATATCTGCATATTTCCTTTGGGGTTTTTTCTGAAAATGGCTGGTGATGTTTCCTTCTGATTATTTTCCAGGCAGAGGCCTGTCCTCTGTTATCAGGCTTTCTTGGTGGTGGTTTCCCACCTTTAAATAGACTGCCTCCTTCCTTGTTATTTTTCTGTTTCCTAAAAGGCGACAGAACTGACGGATGCAAATTTCTACCAAACATTTTCACAAATGACAAGGGAAAACTTTTTCCCTCTCAGCCATCAGTATCAGGAGATTTAATCTGTCATGAATCTGCTGAGCAAACAAGGCAAAGCTGTCCATCGCCATGTGTTTGGAGATGAGCCAACAACATGAGGGCTTGATGATTATCAGCTGCAGGAGAAAGTAAACTCGCACATTTCTAACATCAAAATTAGCCTGAAAGGACAGATTTCATCACCTGCAGAATTTTGAAAGACATCCATGGCCAGGTTGTACCCTGCCTCCTGCTAAAAGCTGGGATAGCCTATCCCAGCATCTCCTCTGTCACCACTAATTAGAATAAATGTAAATGAAAATGGATAGCTGGATTTAGCAAGAATTAAATGTTAACATTGATTTGGATTGTTTCAGGCTGACAGTGTACCTGTGATTAGTGGGAGATGTCACAACATTTTGTTCATTTTAATTTTCAGCTTGTCTATTCTGCACTTTACTGATCACCATGTAGCCATGTAAAACTGAAGCAGTCCCGTTAATCCTGACCTGGGTTACCTGAAAGTTGTTGTTGTGCTTCTTAACCAAACTTGTGCATATTTTACCCAGACTGCTTCAATATTGACACTGGAGACAGACCAAACTGGTTCCAGTCCTTGCTTTGGATTGTATGTCTTCTCACCACTCCTTTTAACCCAGACTCCTTGAGCAGACAGATGGTGATAAAGGTCCTGTCCTTGGATAACCTCAGATTTCGTCTATATGCTTTGACTTAATCCCTACTCGTGGTCAGCTTGCCCAAAAGATATGTGATGTGTAAATTCAGATAGCTCGAACACTTACATGTGACAGATACACACACACACATACACACATGCACATATTAGTAAGTACTTGCACATTTAAATGTTATGTAGGAAGGCTATAAAGTTGGTAAAACAGCTGAATGTTATCCAGCTAAATTCATGCAGGCTGAAATTATATTCAATCAGATTTACACAATCTGTAGTCACACAGGAAGCAGAACCTACAGTTATCAGACCAGAACTGGCTCCCAGTCTGCCTGCAGGAACCAGACATTGTCTCTAACTTTCAGATCAGTCTTTATAATTTTCCTCCTGATATTTTCCTCCTTCTCCACTGTGTCCTCATGCAGTTCAGGATGGAGGATTGAATCAAGGTCAAGATTAGTTTCCCTAGCTAGGCCGTCATATTCATGAATTCAGTTCAGCTTAATTTGCATAACATCAACATCATCCCACGGCGCTTCACAGACAATCAGTTTGAGCCAATCTGTTGTCATCAGTTAGTGTTCACACTAGGGCTTTCCCCAGTGCTTAATTTGTAAAGTGGGAGGTCCCGGATCGCAGAGTAGGAGCGGATCGGGCAAGTTAAAAGTGATGAACAGGTGATGGACCCTAATCCCCCACCCCCAATATTTTGCTCACATCAAAATGTAAGTATTGTATCGGATATCAGCCGATACTCAACCCTCTGTATCGGTATTGGAAGTAAAAAAGTGGATTTGGAACAGCCCTAGGTCACACAAGCCAATTCATAACAAATAGTCCAGCTAAAGTGTCTGGACGAAGGAGGGCCCGGGCGGAAAGGTAAAACCTCCAGGTGATGGCTGCCCTCCCTCAACCATCTGGGATGAAGAGGACGGAAAGAGACCAACAGATATCACATTTGATCCTTTGGGATCTGCTTGGAAATATGTTAATGATGCTGATTTTGACATAAGTTTCTACATGATAGAGGAGGAGCATGAAGATGAGGATGAAAAGCCCCATGTGTCATGAGACATCCATCAGCAGCCTAAGCCTATGGCAGCATAACTTAGGGACAACTGACCACCCCTTGATGTAGGATTTATCAAAAGGGAAGGTTTTAAGTCTGATCTTAAAGGTAGAGAGTGTGTCTGCCTCAGGAACCAAAGCTGGGAGCTGCTTCGACAAGAGAGGGGCCTGATAGCTAAAGGCTCTGCCTCCCAGTCGACTCTTAGAAACTCTGGGAACCACCAGTAGACCTGTAGTCTAAGAGCGAAGTGTTCTCTTAGCAACACAAGGAACTATGAGATCTGTGATATACACTGGAGCTTGGTTGTGGAGAGCTTTATATGTGGAAGCCAATGAAGAGAAGCTACAACTGGAGAAATCTGAATTCTCCTGCTGGTTTGCATCAGAACCCTGACTGCAGCATTCTGGATCAGCTGGAGACTTTTCAGTGCATATTTACGACAGCTCATCAATAAGGAAATGCAGTGGTCTAACTTTGAAGTAACAAAGGCATGGACTAGTTTTCTGCGTCATTCTGAGACAGGATGTCCTTAAAGGAGCTGAAAGCGAAATTCATTGTTTTCACATTGAAGGAATAAAAAGATTATTCACCCGGTTCTTATGTGAAGAACCGGGTGTGTATTTTCATCTGGAGTATAGCGCGACGTCACTCTATAGCGCCTCTGTGTGTTGATCTCCAGCTCTGTGTTTACCAGCCGCGCGTCCATGTACGAACACGCGCACGCGCGCCCCCGTCCTAATAAACAGCCGCCACAGGGCGGAGTTACTCAAGATGGCAGAGGCTCATGCCGGTAGAAGTGGGAAACGTCCGACCGAAGACGACGAGGAGCCAATATTACTTCCACGAAACAACGTTATTTTTCAAGGAAAGGGACAAAACGCGGATTAATATTGGTCTGGCATTCTCAAGGTGGAGAAAGCGGCGAGACCGAAAAGGACTCCAGTTTGCTCTTCTTCTTGTACGTGACTCGCGGAGCCGACTCCACTTCGTCCACGTCTCTTTTTTCCTCTTCCACAGACGGTACCCACTCACTGCTACCTGCCGCTGCAGACAGGCTGCTGCTGCTCTAAGAAGCTGCATCAAAATAAAAATGGCTTGCTTTAAAATTTTTATGTTTGGATCATAACGATGAATAATTAGAATAAGCTGCGGTTCTTAGCTGAGCTCATGTTGTATTGCACAAGCACACCCCATCTTGAACTAGTCATGTTTGCATTAGTTTTGGAAAAATATATAATTATACTGTTTTTAGGCCCACATAATTTTAAACATGCTCTCTGTTTAAAATTAATAAACATGTAAAACTGTATGAGGCGGATAGTTTTTCCTAAAGAGGGGCGTGGTTTTTCGGTTGGGGGAGAGGTAGAGAGGTATTGATTGACACAGGCTTTGTTTTGGTTTGAGACAGCTCCACAGGACGCCACCTAACGGCGAAAAATTTCGCTTTTAGCTCCTTTAAAGTAAATTAAAGATAATTAAACAGAGTCAAAATGTTGTTTTTCAGTCCATAAAACACTCAATTTATAATGATACAATATCGACATTTGTAAGCAGATGGCTTAAGTTGTTTTAATCCTGATTTTTACACTAATAGCAAAACATATAAGGTTACTTTAGTTTAAGTTACAAGGACATTTTTGACTTTTAAAGGTACAGTGTGTAACTAATTGGGCTTTATATTAATAATAATCAAGAATTGCCTTCATAAATATGTATTCTACGAAAGTCTTTTCGCAATCGCATCAAAATGAAAACATTAGAATGAGTTATTTATAAATACATATGTGGGGGCGCACCTCATTCAAGGCTGCCATTTTGCATCGCCATCTTGTAATACGGTAGCCAAAAGGGGACAAAGTTGTTAGCAATGTGCGTTTTAGGGACACACCCCGCCCACCGATGTTGTTGCTACCACAGTCGCTAGTACCTGGGGAGAAGAAGCAGGAAGTAAACACGACCGTGGGGAACACAGTCTGTTCTTTTTTCTACTGACACGGAGGACCGTTTTATTCTTTGCTGCCTGAAAGGTAGTTTTAAATACCATGAAAAAGGAAAAGAAATCATGATCGGGAGAAAGCAAAAGTCTACATTGGGGCAAATTTACGAGATGGAGACAATTAATGACGGAGATGTGTGGCTAAAACGAACATGGAGGTTGCAGCATTTCTTCTACATAGGTGAGCTAATTCAATGTGACATTAAAATTTATGTTTGTCCCCTGTTAGAAACAGGGCAGAGTTGGTCAGTGACTAATTTACTCCGGTTTAGGTTGGATGATTAACCGTTACTTTCTATATAAACGCCATGGTAATATTAAACAGCTGCATCAAAAGGCTGAATTAGCTCATGTGCAGCTAATCCGCTCTGCAGGCTGCTAACGAGACATTTATATGAATCAGCTGTGTTGGAGAAGGAATACATCTAAAAGTTGCAGGGTAGTAGCTCTGGAGGACCAGTTATGTGCAGCTATTTAACTGTATATAACCAAACTCGTCACTTGACAAGGCAGGTGATGCGGACATTGCGTTGCGGTCCATTGTATCCCCTGACGGCTACCTTATTCTTGGAAGGGAAGAGGCAGTGGGGGGAGAGGGTAAAGTTGTTGTAAATCTGAAGTTTGACCGTTAGATGTTGCGGATATTACACACTGGGGCTTCAAGAGCAAATATTTTTAAGACAGCTGAGGTCAATTAGCTGACTTTGATCCAGGGACTTTTAAAAAAAATTATTCATGCATCAGAGGGTTATAAAACATTGTTATTAAAATACTGCTAAACAGAGCATGGTCATCCTTTTGTATGTAATAAATTCAGAAAAAGTATGTGTGATAAATGCATTTGCATAAAATAACAAATTTTAGAGAAAATGTTTTCACATCGTCATCATTACCATGTCATTATGCCTTGAATCCTTGATTAAATCTGAATAAACTATGAAGTTCCAATCACAACTCTGAGAACTGAAGCATGACTCTCCACCTGCCTCCTCATGTCCTCCTCCCTCTGAAACGGCCCCGACAGCTTTGATTGTGCCATGTAACAAAATAACACTATGATACATGCAAAGGAGACTTGTTTTTGGCTTAGTGGCCATGTAGCGTTTGATTTGTACTCAGAAGTCAGATTTTCCTAGTTCCCAGTCAGAAGTACACAGAGGCCCAGGTTGGACTTCTGAGTCAATTGGAACACACATTTATAATTATCACCATTAATTATGCTTCAGTTGCCGAGTAGAAAAAAATTCTTTGTGTCTTAAACTCTTTCTTTTCTTTGCTTCTGATTTTCTGATGAAGACACGACCACCATATCTCTCTGGTACTTGCAGTTCCATGAGCTCTTTCAATAGCAAGTGGCAACAGGGACAGCCAATCACATCTGCAAGATATGAAAGAACAGGGCTAATCATATCACGTGAAGTGGGTTATAAGGCAGGACTTATAGCTGGGATTGCTTTTACAGATTAGAAGAAAGGACTGATCTCTCAGCTGTTTGTGCCACGGAAAAAAGTAATGACAAACTCGAGCTTACTTTTGTTTCCGTCTCACCACCCTCATCAAAATGTTCCCCATTTAGCTATTAGCCCGAATAGCCTCGCAGCACAAACAGTGGCAGTCTCATCTGACAGCTGGTTCTGCTGCAAACTTTGCTGCACCACTGGGATGGAAATTTTCCACTTTATTTTTCTGCATCAAATACACTGAAATGTTTGACCAGGCCTTTTTATTGGGAGACCTATATAGGAAGAGTAAGAGCACCTTTCCTTTCACTCTACTTTTTTTCTCAGCTCAAAACCCCTTAATTTGACACTAAACATTACAAAACCTTCAGAGAATTTGGAATTTTTAATCAATATATTTATAGCACTTTGTATGTTTGTGATGTTAATGTTGTTGAATTGGTGGAATTGCTTTACGTGGGTGTGTGTAATTGGACATATTAGCTATTTGAATTGCACTTTACACCTAACAAACAATAAAACAACTACACTTTGTTTGAAAGCTTAAAAAAATTAACAAAAGCAGTTAATTTGCATTTGGCTTTTTATAGCCAATCAGTGGCTATTCCGCTGTGTTGGAAAGTTCAGCGCTTTGCGTATAGAGCAGATTTTGAAAAGCTTGTAATAAAATGAGGAAAGGTAACATCGCATAAAAAGGCCCATGGCAGCAGCGCGGCTGTAATATATTCATCAACTTAACATTTCCATTTATGTAGTTGTTTGTCAGTAATTGGATTACTGAACATAATTAAGTAGAATGGAGGCAGAAGTAAGAAGATGTGGATCACTGATTTCATCTTCTCTGATACAAATTAAACATTTTGAGTTTAGTACCTTAGGCTCTGAGCACCGTGTATTTTACAGATCTCTTTGCTGTAAGCAACTTCATCCTTAGATTTTATTTGAAAAAGCTGGGGTCAGATGTCCAAACTCTCTTCTGTTATTGCACTATGATAGTTAGGTTTTGTTCATATATATATATATATATATATATGTATATATATAGGAAAATAACTTATTTTTGAAATTTTGTCAAGTACTTTTGTGTAATCTTGGTAATAAATGGTTGTTAGAATATAAACTTCTTTGTAGAAGTACAAAAGGACGACAGAAGTTTCACACCTTTTTATCAGTTTATGTCTTGCTCTTCATTCATTTCCTTTTTCTATGTTATGAGGAAGCTGTCCGCGGTTTGGGAAGGTGTACCTGTTTGATCACCTGTGTAAAAGGTAATGGAAGTGACTGGAGGTCAGTGTCCTCTTTCATGTTGCGTGTGGCTGAGACACATACTCATTATTAGTCTCTTTTAAGCTAAGAAGAGGAAATAAAACTTAAAAAAAGTTCTATCTTGTATTAAACTGATTAAAGCTTCTGTGTATGGACTGCTGAGTAATGAAAAACATTTGATCTACTGCCACTTCTAGTTTCCTGATTGATGGAATAGATTAGTTGTGTGAAATCGATCGGATAATTACTGTCAGTCACATTTTCTGAAATGAACTTGCGGCAGTAAAGGCAATGGAAGCTTAGCTGCCACATTCAATCTTCAGCTCTTCAATTAAGGATTTTTTAAAGCTTTCTAATAGCTCCAATCACCATCGATCATCAGTTGACAGTCATTTTCCTCCACTTTCTCAACTCAACACTATTAAATCCACAATGAATTTTCCCAGTCTCTTATATTTGGAGTGAAATTTGAATTTTTTCACTTTATTAGTAAGGAAATGTAATCAGGTTTCCCAAGTGTAGCTATAGGTTTCCATGGTCACGTGTAATTATTTAAGCATAAAGTGGGTTATCATTATTAAGAGACATGAATGTGGTGCATGGATACTGAGGATAGGTAATGGTTATGTGGGATGGGAGACAAAGTATTGTAGTATGATAGTTGCATGGTGGGAGTCAGACATGGGCACATTGGTCTTAGGATACCTTACTTAAAAAAAGAAGACAAAGGTAATGCATAATCATTACTATGTGTCATATCAATCTATCCAGTTAGGAAATAACTCAGATTGGGAATCTGTCTCACCTGCTTTTGTACAAATACAGCAGACAACAGGTGGAAATGAGAGATGACTAGCAAAACAACCCTGACAAAGGAATCCTGCATGTGTTGGCCACAGACCTTTTCCCAGTCTTCATCCATTCTGGTGGATTTTTTCCATTTGCATTTTGCCAGTGCTTCACCACTAGAGGTAACATGAGGCGGTGTCTGCAACCCACAGAAGCTGCTCATTCAGGACGGCACAGATGGTCTCCTAACACAGTGTTGAGGGCATGGAAAAGATACCAGGAGACAGGGCAGTACACCAGGAGCTTTCTAACATGACAGAATTAGGTTTATTATGAAACAGGAGTTCACTATGTCTGTAACAAATGTATCTTTTTAACTTCAATGCACTAATCTTTCTGATATTTACATAAATTGTTGAACAACAATTTGTCCTTAACACTATGACTTTTGTGGACCATTTTTTATTTTATTTTATTAAGTTAATTATTTATGGTAACAGATTCATCCAACTTAGACTTTTAATACCATTCTCTAGAACTTTTTAGTTTTAGTTTCCTTCCTCATGAAATGATTGCAAGTTGTTTACATCCACATATTAGAGTGCAGTTATCTGTGCTGCTTTTCAAACACTCACTGTAGTTTTCCTGCACGACCTCACTTAAATACATTGACTTTATGCTGCACTGACAACCCAAAAGTTCTGTTCATCAAGAACAGGTTCTAGAGAACAGATATTAGATACTATTAAAATTATTGCAACAGTGAAGGAATAAAAAAAAAAAATTATAGGTCAGTTTAATTAGAAATTAATTCTTCCCATTGGTGCAAGATTTATGTGTAGTCTTACAGAGGAAAATGTTTATGTGTGACTTCCATTGCTTTCTAAAGCAGGATTTTAACAATGGTACCATGCAGATGACAGTAGTGCATTGTGGGTATGTGTGCATGCTCAAGCTTTTATGCATTTTAGTTCAAGTCTGTTTTGTGCCCACGCAAAATCTCTACTCTCTAGTTTCTCATTTCCATATACTCCTCTACGCATCAGCGTATGTGTTACTCTTGCAAATGTTTTGCTGATCATAAATCAGAGTCCACAAGAATGCAAATTCTTGAAGCAGAACAAAAGAGAATAGAGTTCAGCCGGGTCTAGCAGAAGTAAATAATATCTTTATGAAGGTTCGGTTGAATAAATCAATCAGACTCTTTAGCATTTTGCTGAGTCATGCATTCTTAGAAAGAAAATGTCCCAATCATATGCTGCAGGAAAAAAGAAGTATGTACCGTAGGTAAGCAAGTATAAATACAACATGATGCAGGATGTGTCACAAAGGGATGCATGCAGCACGATAATGCTGATGATACTGCAAAACATCAATTTGCACTGCAGGAGTTTTACACTTTTGCAAAATACTGATAAAATGATCAAATTCTTTTTCAAACTTTACTTTTTTTCCTGAGATGACTCTTCTACTGTCCTCTGATTAAATAATAATTTCGATTGATTATTCATGGTGAGATGCTCGCTGCCGGACTGGATTGAGCAACATTTAATTTCACAAAAGATTGAAAGATGCAATCTGACAGGAGAAAGCAAATATTTTTATGACCCATTTGGAAAGTAATTGTATAAAACAATTTGTTATATATTTATTTTTCTATTAAAATGATGTTGTAAGGGAATGCCATACAACAGAGGATTCCATTTATAAATCTTCATGTAGAAAAGGTCACTACGTAAACTGCATGCACACAAAAACATATACATAAATCATAGTCAACGCTAAAGTGGGTATATGGGAGAGAGTGCTCTGCCCCACCCATTGGGTTGCAAGAACTGGTCAGGTGAGCACCATTTATCCATCTATGTTATTTCCTCGGTGGCTCTGGAGGGGGAAAAAAAAACCAAGATGGAAAATTTGAATTAATTGGATATCAACATGGTCCAAACTCCTCGATCCGATGAGATCCGATGAATCTTTTTTATGAAATATTCTAAGGGCAGCCATGCAGAAGCCAGATGTTGTCAGTGGTATGGTCAGCAATGGGCTTTATGCACAGCTCCACTACCTCCTGAACATTAGCCAGCTGCTTTGTGTCCTGTCTATCATTATTGGATGAACTGATTAGTCCAGGTGTGTCTGACCTCAGTAAATGGCCAGACACACCTGGATTAATCAATTCGTCCAGTAATGAAAGACAAGACACAAAGCAGCTGGCATAAGTTCAGGAAGTAGTTGAGCTGTGCATAAAGCCCATTCATTCACAATCTAACTGAAGACAGAGCGCATCTCTGGCAGGGTGTGCACTTTGTCAGCGCCCCTCACTTAAAAGTCCTTTATCTTCCTCCTATTTCTTTCCCTTTATTGTAACTCCTTCAACTCTTCTTTCCTCTGATAAGATCATCAATAAATGTGGTTAGACAGCCCTGCTACACTCCAGGAGACAAATGTATACATGAGTAGTGGTGTGTGCCATGCATGTGAGTGTGGCGGCTATCTGTGTGTGTTTAACAGTGTTTACACTGCAGCAGACTGATAAACCTTCTGACTCTTTAGTTCATTATAAAGACAAATGACTGTATCAAGTGTGTATCAGTATGTGTGAAGGAGTTGAACATTATAACTCTGCAAAACTAAACTCATAAAACATGCAGACAGCACAGGCAGAGTCAATTATGTTAGTTCTAATATTGGATTTTATTTGGATGCAACTGCCAGTGGTGGTGCATTCACCGATAACGGATTACTGACGTGTCTGTTGAGGGAAATACTGTCAGTCAGGCTCAGCTGGTTAGTGCTGATCATTGTGTACACAAAGTTAAAACATAAATTCATTATAAACTATAAAAATGACTAAGAAATAAAGTGTAGTTTATTAAATATGAGCATGATTTGTTGGTATTCCACCATGAGAATGCTTCCTGTGTGAGCTATGCTGACTGATTAGGTGGGCATGTTGGTTTTATAAGGCACCTTGTCCTTTCAAAAAGACAACATAGCAAAGAAAGGTTCACTTAGTACAGTTCGTTTGGCAGAGGGCAAAGGGGCTGTGATAAAGCAGGAAGAAGTCAGTTATGGAGATCATCATCATGGCCAATCAAGGAACCCAGTTTTGGTCTTTTTTCTGCTGTTTTGGCGGGTATCAGGGCCTAGTAAGAAGTTGTTTTAACTATGTGCTGTTGTCCAGGTTTGAATGCGAACCAAACTAAAGGAAGATGGAACAGCTTTTTGGAAAACACAGCCCATTGAACCGAGTCCCCCGGACTATCCTGGAGTGAATGCCCTCAAAGTTACGAGGTTCAAATTAGGGATGCAAACAATTAATCGATTATCGATTAATCCTTGATAAGAAATTACGCGATTAAAATAAATTAATCACAATTAATTGTTTTGAGTTCTAATTCTTCGCCGGCACCTTGACGCCAGAAGTCCTTGATGAACACGAGAAGCTGTTCTTGCAACTTCTCAAAAAAATTACCGTTAATCAATTAATCGATCATCAATCGATAAGATGAAACAACTATCAATTAATGAATTACATAATAATTGCATCCCTAATTCAAATTATGTGTTTTTGTTACTTTTATGGTTATTTAAAAAAAAAACTTTGTACAATGTACGATGTGAAGCACCAAAGTCTTAATGCTCCATTGCTCAAAGTAATTTTCTGTTGTAGTAATCTATTTTTATTTGACAGGCAACATTTTGTCCCAGCAATAATGATCAATTTGTTGACAATTCTTTTCAGCTGTCTGGTTTCAACCAGTAACTGAGCAAATATAATCAAAGGAATGGCAGCAAATTCTGATTTTCTGTCAACATTTGACAGAGCCACATCTTTTACAGAAGAACATTATGATTTTCACAGGAAACTAAACTGAAAGAAAATAAATAAAAACTAATTGCAAAAAATGCCATGAATTCCCGTGTTGAGGCTCCAGGACAAGAGGAAACCAACATAAAGACCTTCATTGTGCTTCAGATTATTTACCTGCAACATAAACAGATGAACAGTCCAACGTCAAAGCATGATGGCGGTTTATCAGGCTGAGGGGCTTCAGGGCCCTAACACTGAAGGTACTAAATATAATCAGGAGAGTAACAAAGTTTTTTAATGTAAGAGTCCGTTACTGTCAAAAATGAGGTCGTTCAGCAGAACATCAGAAGGCACACACACATCTGGCATGAAAAAGAAAAGACTGAGTGTTCAAACACACCAAAAGTCAAACCTGACCCAAATCCAACTGAAAAACTTCAGAAAAATCTGAAAACTGCCTCTGCAAAAAGGAACTAAAAGAGTTGTAAAAACGTCCACAGATGATGCAAATGGCTGCAAAAACATTCTGAAAAAAATGTGAGCACTTCCCAATTTAACTTGGCAGTTATTAGTAGCCATTTAGCAGCTGCAAAGAGTCACTTCATATGAAGTGAAAACAAAAGTAAGCAGAGCTGCAGAGGAGCTGACAGGGAAGGTAAGCATCATGTTGAGTTTTACAGGGTCTGGTAGTTGCGTGTTAGTGGACAGTTGGTGTTTTTTTAATCAGCCCTTGTTAGAAAAGCCTAAGTAAAGCCCACACAGAACCTGAAAACACGCCATTGTCAGATCAGATCTTCTGCCAGTAAGCGTGTGTTTGTGTCTGTCAGTGTGTGTGCATGCCTGGATGCAGTTTTCAGTTTTATGATTCAGCAATTTTGACTTGAATCTCCTGAAGCTTGACCCCATCCGGGCCTTGAAAATACACTTGTAATGTTAACTTTATGTTCTCTGTACATTTTAATGTAGCAGTTCACCTGATGTAGAAGAACCCCCTCCCATTCTCTTTGGACACTCACCCTGAGTAAATACAAAATGATTTATCAGCAATGACAACATGGCTTCCAGTCTCCTCTTAAGTGTCCCTTTCTGTGACTGGAACATTGTGTAGTGTAGCATGAAATCTGTGACAGCATGTACTGCATGTTTTGTAGCAAGTTGGCCTGCATGCCTTGCCCAAAGCATCTCATCTAATGTGTAAACAGATACGACATTGCAGCTTCACTTCAGTGTTTTTTAAAACTTGACTGTCGAAGAGACAGTGAATACGACAGCTTTTTGTAACAGTTTCACATCTAAAAGCTCACACTGGATTCTCTGAGCTTCAAATGATCCACTCAAGGATTTTCTGTCCTTTCAAAATCTCCCCCAATTTTCTTAGTTCTTCACATCTCAGCCGCTGGAGTAGTTTGCAGCATATGTGTAACATGGGGGACTTTCAGACTAACAGGCAGGAGAAGAGAGCCTAAATCTGCTAAAAAGGAATGAGGATGTTTCTGCTGAGATGTGCAGAAGTATTAGCCTGGCGAGCATTTGTCTGGCCAACAGCCAGAACCGTTTCTCAGAAGGGATGATTGACCCGCCTCCTTCAAATAAGGCTGTGCACGATTGGTCGAATCTTAAATCAATCGCAGCTTAAACCAATCACAGCACTCTTTCCTCTGACCTATGTGCAGCCAGCGGAATTTCATGGGCGTGACGGGGCTACGGGTGTATTGCATTTGTTGGAAAGGTTAACCTTTGCTGAACATTCATAGTTCATTCAATAAAATCAGATTTGAACTGATCTGAAAGTGTGTGGCTAGGAAGTGCCACCAACTCTAGCTTTGATTGCTTGTCTATTAATCTGATTTTGAACATTGATTTCATGACGTTCGCGTTAGAAAAGACGCACAGATTTGCTGACCCAAACAAAGCGGCTATTTTCAGAGAAGCCTGGTGAATATTCTTAGAACCATTCGGCTCTAACAAACTCCAGAAATGCTGTGAATGCTGTTTAGCTGTACATTATTTTATAAGTTTAAGATCTCCATTTCCATCTTCATAGCGTTAAACAATCAAAGTTTATTTTTGGTTGATATTTACATAACCATTTACAAATAAAGCATTTCATTTTTTGGTGTTATTGAAAATAGTAGTTTACATGTATTTACTGTGGAGAGACCTCATGCA
Organism: Craterocephalus amniculus; assembly: GCA_036024015.1. Classification (NCBI taxonomy): domain Eukaryota; kingdom Metazoa; phylum Chordata; class Actinopteri; order Atheriniformes; family Atherinidae; genus Craterocephalus; species Craterocephalus amniculus. The sequence continues at coordinate 4,508 of JAVQJG010195701.1, read as the reverse complement.
GTGAGCATGATGATAACTTTTTGTGTTGTCCTTGTTACTGTACCCACTTTGTGTCCCTGAAATGATCAGTCAGAGTGTAGAGAATAAAGTGATGCTTATTATGGCTTCTCTCCATTTCTGCAAGAAGTGTTTACTGTTTGTATATAGCTGCAGCTCCTACAGTGTAGGGAGGACAACACAGTCCTATAACTCACTGATATCCACAACCTGGAAGAGATTTGGCAATAAATGCCCCTCTAGGGTTCAGTTTCTCAAAATCTGAGAATATATCTGGAAACTCCTGTCCCAGCTGATTTCCCAGTTTCTGCTACTGCTTCTTTGCAACTGAAGGAAAGTGTGGAAATCTTTGTTTTAAAAAAAAAAAAAAGGTGGAGGAGAGTTTTGCAATGACTGCCTTCACAGTATTGATTTTTGTCTCTACTTTGCATCTGCTGTTTCGGTTGATTCATTTTTTTGGTGAAAAGCAGCGATACACTGCATCTTTTACCCACTGCCAGGGACATTCCACAGATCACACACACTCGTGTCGTTGAATAGAATAGTTTCCCACTCTGAGTGGAAATAACTTTTTTGGTTTCTTACTGGCATGACTGAACTCTGCTGCTGCCATTTTTGCCAACAGCCTGGTGCTTGAACAAATATGCCTGTGCTTCCTCCACCCTGTTCAAATGTTCTTGCTGTTCTGTTGACAGAACAGCAGGAATGTCTGATTGACAGTCAGTTGACGATACAAATTGATACAAATATCAATAATATTAATACCAAGGCTAGCATCAGTATTATACCGGCATGATGAGATATTTTTTGCAGAAGGATTTCAGAATACACTGATAAACTGTATGCAGCCGTGGCAAGACATGTGACATCAAGACAAATCAAATTGGTGTTTTCCTGAATTATTGACCCCACTGGAAAGGGCCTCATTACCAGAAGCAACATCCGATCCCCCCCATCCTCCCAAAAGGATAAACTGATCCTGTCTGTTTTGGAAAGACTTAATTACCAAATCCTAATGACCTTAATTGCTCATATTTACCATCTCCCATTTAAGGGGCGAACACTAAATGTTAACCATTTCAGCTTAAGCTAATAATTTCTAACTGCAGGCTGTTTATTGAAATGTATATTTAACAGTTGTTGTAATGTACAGAATTTAGCATTTAGAAATGCAGGAGATGAAGCCATCATCAGTGTTATATTTTTCACATTAAGGCCTGAGCGGATAAGCATGCAGGTGAATGTTCATGATTAGTGTTTACGCTGCACTCTGGCTGTTTGGACTGTGAAGGAATCAAATCAGCGAGTCTGAAAACAAATGCTAATTGTATGCGTGTGTAATAGGCATATTTTAATTGCCCATTGAAACGGATGCATGAGCACATGCAGGTCTCTGTCAGTAAATGAAAAGTACAAGAAGATTATTAAACTCAAACCCTGATGAATAACCTGTTTCAATTAAAAAGGATCCTCATTAGAGTGATTAATGTGATTAGTTGTGTTTCACCTTGTGACTTCCTTCAGTCAGAGAAAGCTTTTTTTCTTTCTGTCCTCTATTACTCTATTTGCGCTGTTGTGACTTTTTGCTTTGCAATTAGTCTTTTTTTACCATGTGTTTTTTTTGTGTTTTGTAGGGGAGCTATGGTTCTCTGTCTTGGAATGCACTCCATTCCTTAAAATTTTAATGTGAAACCCGGAAACTTGTAACAGGTAAAAGATTTTTTTTTTACCCTTTTTGCCCTAGGTTTATATATTAAAACTAAAGCTGTTATCAAATCCCAGCTAATTTTGCTTAGAGATCACACAATAATGTGGCAGCTGCCAATTGGCTCGTTCGCTCCAGGGGTTTTCTGAGTCACATCTCAGGGAAAAATGTGCTGCTAAAATGGTGAGAACACTTAAGGGGGGGTTCAAGTTGGCAACAAAGGGGTTTTAGTTTTCTGAGGAACTACAGTAACACCACTGAAACATCGGCACTCTTAGTTATTTGCTCTGACAGTGCAATGGCCCAGAGATGTCACATCTGCTCAACTGAGCAAACTCATGAAATTGATTTTGATCAGGTTTGTAACCTGACACGGTGTCCAGAGAGCAAAAGGCCATCAAAGGACTGCAAACACCCTGGGCGAACGTTACTCAGACTCTGAGGAATTGGTTGGTATTTTTCAAAGTCTACTGAATGAGCAAATATTTGTCATGAAATAGTTGAAAATCTCATTTTCGGACATGTTTTCTCTCTTTTATCCTGAATAAATATTGGTTTATGAGATTTTGCAGATCCCTGCATTCTGTTTTTGTTTGCGTTCACCCAGCTTTCCAACCATAATGGAAGCTTCGATTGGAATTTGCCTGCTGCCAGAAAAATCCTGGATATCTGGAATATCCCAGGTCCTGTAAGTGTTTAAATAAATATATAGATTATAGGATGAAACTTCTGTCAACATGATGGTGTTGACTGCTTGGATTTTGTGTGTTTTTTTTCTTTTTCACTTATTCTGATATGATTCAATGATGTGATTTGTTTGTTCTGCCAGATGCATTTTGTGAGTGTAACCATGCCTTTGAGATGTGATAGTTTCTGTCCTAATATCTAGCGATACTTAAAATGTTCACAGGCAGTGTTGGCGTCACTGTCAGTGTGAAGAAAATACCTCATGACGGATACCGCTGGGAGATATTTCAGTTTTACAGATTTAACTGTATAATGTCATGCTCTTTACCCACCCTCTTTTTAAAAAATTAATTAAATTAAAAAGTTAAAGTAAAGGTTTATAAACCTTTACACTTACAGAACATATATGATGTTTATTGTTTCCGATAAAATAATTTAAGTTGTGCTTGTTTTATCTCCTTGATAGTTATTTCAAGTTAAAACTGGCAACATTTTAACAAGAAATTGAGTTTGACTTATTAAATGTCAAGGGAAAATCAGAAAGGTTGTAATAGCACTTGACGTGGAGAAATACAGGATTGAATTGTTTGTGACTCTGAGTTCAAGTGTTAAAAATCTGCACTGTGTTGTGTGCTGTGTTATGTACTTAAATATCTTTATCAACACTTCTTGTATACTCTTGGTGGGTGTAACACTGCCTCATCAGTCTGAGTTCATTCAGATTAACACTTGAAAACTTTGTATGTAATTAACTCTGTGAGTAATGATCCTCTCATGCTATAAAATCTGATTAACAGTAACAGGTGGGTATCAAATTTCACAAGACTGAGTAGTTCAGCTCTGATCAGAACTGAAAAGTCCGATAAACAGAAGAATCTTACAGTAGTTGTTAAATTTTGGTGTATTTACTTCATTGTTTTTTGTTTCTTTGTTTTTCTGTAATCAATATTTAATCATGGGTGTCTTGTAATATTATCTTTGAAATATATTCCTTATTACCACAGATCCCAATATGATTCTTTTCTAAAGACTTTATATCCTCAGCAGTGAACATACTGCAAAGGTTGACTTGGCAGCCACTCCATTCATCTGGGACTAAAAATGTCTTGGTGACATTTTGTTGAAGGCGTAATGTTACAGCAGTAATGGTACTCTGACTCTTTTTCTCTCTCTCCCTCTCTCTCTCTCTCTCCCTCTGTGGAATTACATGCAGACAGTTTTCCCATGCATGCAATCAGCAGCCACTGAGGTTTTAGAAGAGCTCTCTGTTCTGCAATTATGGTTAAATACATCTGATTCTCTACAATATGGACATCCTTCCTCTGGTATTGATTGTGTGTTATAGCCTATCACACCACACACACAATTCTGCACTCACACAGAAACAGCATCGATAAGTGACTGAGGAGGCTATTGTTCGTGGTCTTAGATCAATTTTAGAACATTTTCTTTAATGCACAGACATGATTGGCCACACACAGAGACATCTAATAGATGTTTACACACCAATACTTGTCACACCTACAACTGATGACACAGCGATATATAAAACTCAGAAGTGCACACATCAAACATCAAGTTCCATAGGCTCCTAATGTTGAGCAGCTGATCTTTTTACTGGTAATGCATCCACTTGGTGAGTTAAACCAAGCCACTATCTCTGTTGTCATGACAGCCACATGAGGAGTAAACTGACTAAGCTGTGGATACAGTTGCTGATTTCCTCCTTTCACAAAGAAGCAATATAATTGGCCTGGCTCACCCAAGTTTCCAATAGATTTCGCCCTAAAGCCAAACTTTTCCAATCAAGCATTTATTGCACTAATGCATAATTAATGAAAACATAACAGCTAATGTTACTATAACAACATCACATTCTCTTTATGTCTCTACAGTTATATGAGATATGATCTAGATAGAGAATTTACAGAAAACTATTGGCTTTGGCTCTCCAACATGCAGTAATCTATACGTAGACTGTGTAACACAATGTAATCTAGTGTAAGGGCCTTTTCACATGGCGTGCTCGGGCCCGTGCCGTGCCCGGGATCGATTACTCCTGAGTTGTGTTCACATGCCAGTGCTTGAACCAGGCTCGGGCACGCTTGGTAATGTCGGC
>JAVQJG010195683.1:0-21800 GCA_036024015.1 Craterocephalus amniculus | reverse complement strand
CCTCTCCTCTCCTCTCCTCTCCTCTCCTCTCCTCTCCTCTCCTCTCCTCTCCTCTCCTCTCCTCTCCTCTCCTGTCCTCTCCTCTCCTCTCCTCTCCTCTCCTCTCCTCTCCTCTCCTCTCTGTCCTGAAGTCCTTCTCCAGCAGTCCAACCATCAGCAGATGCCGGCACATCTCCCTCCTCCCCTCTGCTCTGGTTTAGAAATCTTTCAGCTGGAACCACCTGAATCTTTATCTCCTGCGGGAACGCTGTTCTGTCAGTGCTCCTCATTATAGGGGAACAATATCTAAAGGGCTTAATTTAAATCCAACAGTGTGTGAGTCTGACGCTATATTTTACAAATAATATTAAATTAAGAAGGATAGTGTAGCCGTTGAACAAAAGAAGCAACAGTGTTATTATGAGCGAGGCAATTACGGCAATAATCTGCTAATCTGCATGCTGCATTGAAATGAGAATATCTAACCATCCGTAAAGCGCTTATCCTGTTGCAGGCTGCAGAGGCTGGCTGTATCACAAGATGACTGAATGACAACCTCAGGTCTTCAGGCTGTACCGGCAAAAAATGTTTTAACAAACTTATTAAGTTCTTTCTTGGATCTATGAAGGAATTCTGAAAAATGAAGGTTTCTAAAGGTTTCCTGAACTCCAGTTTTTCTACCACTACAACTCATCATGCAGACTTATTTCCTCCTTCCTCTAACTTCTTCCATGCAAGCCTAATTAAATGTTCTTCAGTCTCTACTTCTCTGTTTTATAAACTGAACAAAGCGAGTGTGAAGCACTGGCAGCCCTGCAGCTGGAGGTGCATCATTGTTGCAGGCACTCTTGGCAAACAGCTTCTCATAGCTGCTAGTGGTCTAAACCTCCACAGGGAGCTGTAAATAAGAAATGGCTTAGACCGCAGTGAGCCATGCAGCTGGTGTCAGGAGGTTCTTGACCTCCAAAGCTTCTTTTTTGCCCCACAGCCATAGACGCGTGAGAGGATTAACTCACCCCAACAAGGTGCAGTGTTGTTTATTCATGGAGAAATAAATCTTTAAATGAAGACAATGATCGCATCCTGTGCACTTGACTTGGTGAAGAAGTTTCATGTACTTGGTGCCAGAGAAATACTGTGGGGAAAAAAAAAGAAAATAAAACTATAGTTAGGACAATCTTATCACAAGGGATCTTGTTTTTAATTTGGGTTTTTAATGTTAAATGAAAGATGTTCGCAAGTGTAACAATAGATGTAATCATTCCAAATTTGGAGACTTATATCGATGGTTCTCAAACTGGGGGTCTATAACCTGATGAAAGTACACAAATTTAAACTTGAATTTAGCTGTCGGAAATAAAATGCATTTTCACAGCTCTAGTTTTTCATTTAAATTAGCAGTCTATTCTGTCTTATTTATCAGCATTTGCCTAAATGATGTTTTTGTGTTGACCTGTCAAATGACTACAGATGAAAACAAGCTCATTTTCTAACTCTAGCACATTTTAATTTCAATTTTACTGCACTGACCCTTTTGTAAATAAAACGAATAAAAAATGTAAAAAAGAAAAATCTAAGACAAATATGTAATATTGCTGATGTCATTTTCAGGATTGTATGAGAAGCTGTAATGAGTCATATTCATGTAAAACATCAGATATAAGGTGTCAGTAATCAGGAATATGATCTGGGATATTTACAGATGATCTGTATTGTTTGGACTTTTGGACACATTTATAAACAATGTCATCATTTTCTACACAAGTAGAAAAGCTGACTTGAGTTGAAAGCTAAAAAAACCCATTTTTTTCTTTTTGTACTTTTTGTATTCCTCTTATTTTTTTTTAAGTAAACTTTAAATCAGCAGGCCGTTTTTAAGATTTACCCGAATTAGACCGGTCAGAAAGTAATTTTCAAGGATCTCACGACTTGCCTCCTACGCTGCTCCGCTTACCTAAAAAAACTCTATTAAATACAAAAAAAGAGTTGGGATTGGAAAATAGAAAATGGCATATGTGCCCGAGCCTTTGACCCCTCCACCCCCCTCCCCTCATCCAGACTCAATTTCCAGGTGGTGGGCTGTTTTTTTTTTTTTTTTAATATGAGGATGATTTCTAAATCCCTGCGAATGTTTGAGGATGGAAGCAAAATGCTGCAGACGTTCACGTTTCCAGCCGTGCAGACATCCTGACGGGTGGCCGGCTGCACGTTGGGCAGCCTGGATGGAGAGAAAAGGAAGTTTTAAGGGCCGAGCAGCCTGTCATGCGTCTTCTCCTCTCCCCGGCATGCTTCATGTTGACTCTGTGTGAGTTTACAGAGGAAGCTTCCAGGTTTGCCGCCACTAATGCAGGTGCCTGAACTAAAAAACTTAAATGGGTCTGGAATCGGATTAGTCTTTTTTATGTAGTAGAAAGTGTTCAGGCAAGCGTGCTGATGAGATTCTTCATCACATCACTGTTGACGCTATGAAAGTATCCAAAAAGGGGTGAAGGATGAGCAAGAAAACTGAGCTAAAAGCTGAAACTGCTTAAATCAACAATAGCAGCAAACAGCCAGAGGGACTGACGGATAACTCCTCCACAAGTAATCTCTACTAGAATTACTCCCTTTCAAACAAAAACCAGTTCCATCACAGTCCACATTTTGGGGCCTTTTCAAGATTCTTCTTTCATGATAAGTTCACACATTTTGATGAATTCAGTGAGAATAAGTGAGATGTCTCATCTGACAAGGAAATCTCTTTAATCCCTGTTCAGAAATCCCACTCCACTAACAAAGACATGAATATTAAGGACCGCCAAAGATTGATGTGCATTTTTTGCAACATTTCTAAGCTTGTCGTACATCATTTTAATTAATTTCTTGTGTTTAAAACAGGAGTTGTACATTTTATTAGGAGATTGTCAGGTTCTTTAAATACATAAAAAACAATGATGAAGGATATTCAAGATAAAGATGGCATTAATAGTGAGGTGATTATGAAACATTATACCGCTTTATCTCAGAATGTTGTCAGCATCCATGATTTAATTTTGGCGAGGGTGAGTTGGATTTCAAGCACTGGCTTTGGTGGCGATGCAGACATGATTATCATCTGGGTGGTGGTGGAAACAGAGACCACAGTGATATATGACTTCACCCTGGTGGGGGGATGAACAGGACAGTGACCCCGGGAGGACATCTTCAGACTGAGATCTTCCATTCATCATCATTCTATCCAGTATAAAAGAAATTTATTAGGAGCTCCTGAGGTTCTGGGAAACCATCTTCCTTTTTTTTCTTTTCCATTCGCTTGCCAGCCCAGGACTCTTCATCTGAAGCTGATAAAAGGAAGAGGAAGGTTAATTATCTCATGTAAATTTAACACCTCTGACAGATTTTTGTACCATGAACAATTTTGAATGCAGAAAGTAATAAAAATCGTGATATAATTTGAAGTTAATGGACTAAGAAATGATGAAAACTAAGTGTGGCCCTGAAGACTTCAGGCCTGAGAATTGTTTGAGGTTGTGAGGGAGGGATGCGGCTCCCATTCTGGATCCTTTGGCATCATTTTTCGTGTGCTTCGAAGCTGGAATGGAGACGATAATGAGTGTTATTTCCCCAACATGCAGCAGAGGAAAGAGAAAAAGAAAAGATATCGTCTTACAAAAAGCTACCAAAGTAAAAAGTATGGGGGTTAATGTCTTTGTGAAATGGAAAAGCATGGAGGTTAACTTGATCCCGTTGAACTGCCCCGTGCAGAAGCACTCACAGCGGCGAGCTCATCATCGCTCCACTCCAGCTCGCTTGATTTGGGATGATAGGGAGCATTGTGTAATTGCTTGTTAGAAGAAAATATGCAACGGGCATGATGGGTTAAATGACAATTAGCACGGTGTGTTTGTGTGTGTGTGTGTGTGTGTGTGTTTGTGTTTTTGTGTGTGTGTGTGTGTGTGAGGGTGCAGGCTGGCGACACAGAGGGGACAAGCATTTGCTCGCTGTAACGTGAAGCACTTCAGGGCTCTGGGTCTGGGTTCAATCGGTTTCACTTGACAGCTCTGGCTGAACCGTCGTCCTGTTGCTTCTATTCCTGGTTCCTTTTTCTTTCCTTTTTTTAAAATTCTCCCCAGGATGCTGGGGTTAGTATGCAGCAACAACTCCCAGCTCCTCTGCTGACTCTCAATTCACTGGCCTCTGTCTTCATGAAAAGACAGAGTGAGTGAGGACCGAAGGGTTAGAACGTGTCTAAGGGCTGGGATAAACTTGCTGCTGGCGACGCTTCCGCGTACTCATCATGGCCGCCGTGCGTCGCTAATGTCAGTTCGGCACGTCGGCCATCGCGTTGACGCAGGGTAACGCGACGTGTGCGCGAGCTGCGATATTGACTTGACCGCTAGAAGTGCTCGTGCACCATTTTTGTCAATGGACCGCACGGACCGCATTTACGTGCTCACCGGCCACATTTAACGCATCTAACGGCGGTGAGGCCTTTTCCCCTTTAGTTTATACTGTAAAGTAAAATGATCAATCCTTTAAATCCTCTAAATTCAACTCGTTGTTTGGGAAAAAACCCGGAAATACAAATGACCGGCAGCTTGTCACTTTCAGAGTACAAGTGCTGCATACTCCGCCTAGTGGTACCATCTGGTATTGACCGTTTTGGCTGCGCTGTGCCTACGTAGTTTACAGCAAGTATGTACACAGACCAGAAGGAGCGCTCGCGTACACAGCAAGCACATCCCAGCCCTTAATCAGCCCCCTCCCCCTCCCCGGATCCTGTCTCCCTGTTACTTTTGCTCTTGTGTTTAATTCTCCCGGCGTGACCGAGAGAGGCAGATGGAGCTGAAGGTGGTCATTCCTGAGCATGTCTTTCCACACACACACACACACACACACACACACACACACACAGCAGACACTTCGATGATCTCTGTGCTGTCCGTTCCAGACACTGATTCTCTGCCACATACATGAAATAATTGCCACACGGCCGCGGATACACACAGTCACTTTGAGCCCGACGGAAGCACTCAGCCTCCCGACAGCTCTCCAGTCGCAACGATAACAGATAAAAGCTGTTTTTTAGAGTCTTTTCCCATGTCTTCTCTCTCAACTCCTGTTTTCTTCTCTCTCTCTGCTGGCTGTGAGCTGTGGGCGTTGGCGGGATATCTGTCTGTCTCTGTGTGTGTTTGCATGCGTGCCGAGTAGCAACACTTCCTATTTGTGCAGATGCTTTGATGATCGACAGAGTTGACTACTGACTAAAGCATCCTGTAAGTACCAGCTGAAGTCCCGAGCTGCAGCAGGAAGAGGCTGAACATGAAGCTGCTTGCACACTGCGGAGCATGGAGATCTGCATCCACGCTGTCGCTGCTGGAATCTCAACATCAGCTTTTGGCTTTTACAGTAATTTGCTGACATGATATTAGAGGATCATGCTGTGGTGAAACAATCCTGCGGTTATGTTCAGGGTATCTTCATAATGAATGTAGATGAAGATCATTGTTCTGAGCTATTTGTGTGTACTCTTTACCTGAAATCATTAAACGCTGCAGCCTTGTAGCTCCGCATGCCTGATTCCCAGAACCATCTCTGTCTCCACCTATACACAAATACTTAATGAGCTTTCAAGGAAATCCTGTTTCCCTCAAAGTTGAGTTAATTTCCCTTCGGCATCTAGCAGTTGTTAGAACATTTCTTTATATTCCTGTTTGATGGTCCAGTTTACACCAGTCTCAACTGTTGTTACAAGGCAGCATGCATCCATGCTTTCATGTTAAATTCTGACCCGGCCATCTCCATCGGCTTCTGCTGCTGGAGCCCATCTGATTCAAGGTTGGACCTGGTGTGTTCTCAGAGCTGCTATTCTGCATAGCTTGGTGGGACCTGTGCTTATTTTGGCTCCTGTTGCCTTTCTGTCATCTCCAACAAGGCATGTAGGTCCAGACATCTTTCGCTCTCTTTTCTCTTTTTCAGATGATTCTTTTAGCAACGTTCCAACGTTTAAAAGTCACATATCTTCTTTCGTCCTCACTCTGATGCTCAGTTTGGACTTCAGTGAGTCGTTGACTTGTTGCCATGTGATTGGCTGATTAGATACAGTGTATACAGTTGTGCAGGTTTACATGATAAAGCGGACAGAGAGTGTTAAATGTAAACTAGAAGGAAATCAGACTATAGACCTGCCTCTAATAAAAGGCTGGAAGTAAACAGACTTTTTTGTTTGAGTCAATCTGGTGATATGATCATCATATTTTGTTCACATTAATCCAGAAATAATCAGAAAGCTTGTTCGATTGTTGTTTAATTGTTGTTCCTTGTTAGTGGACGTTTAACTTATCTGTGTTTTATTTTTACTATGTTTTGTGGACAAAACAAGTTGTTGTCTGCGAGGTAGAAATCCACAATGACGTGTTGTATATAGCTTTGTTTGGATCTTGTGGGACTTGATGCAAATCCCGTGGACGTGGGTTGTTTAAAGATGGCTGTGGGTGGCAGGAGGTTTCCTGGAATTAAGAAGCTCAGTACATGTTACTACTTCTTTCCGTCTTGTCTTCATGTCTACCTCAGCTGATTTTATACAGCCAATGGCGACTGCGGGGAACTTGTACCAATAAAGTTTTCTTTGACTTTGGCGTTTAGCATCTTTTAATGTTGGAGCATTGCAATGCGATAAAATCTATAAGCGTTTAGCTGTAACTTTTCCTCACAGTTGTACATTAATAAAAGCTTTTGGCATCCTTGTTCAGTCAAGACCACTGGAGGTGTGTGTTGGCAAGAATTTATCACACAACTGGACTCCCTAACAAACGGGCTGTGATTCTGCTATCTACGGTGTGCAGGGTCTCTACAGTGAAAGCTCTGAATCTGTTCCAGCAGGATTTTAGTCATTATCTCATGTCATCCTCTGGCCACGCGACCGTCCAGTTAACTAAACGCTGCCATCAAAAGTAATCTCCAAAAAAAAAACTGGCATGGAAGCGATGCAGCCACAGCTTTGTAGCTGGGAGGCGAAATGCCAAATGGCCAACATTATCCTCTTTGTTTGCTTTTTTATAAGTTAATTGGTAAGAGTATCACCAGTGGATAATTGTCACACAGATGTGCCGGCCCACCCACACCTGGTGTCATCTGCCCCCGTGTAGGACACGCAGTGAATGCGCAGATAATTTTCTAATGGATTAATTATCCATTATCAGCAAAGATACACCAGACATGCAGAAATGAAAACTCTCTAACAGTTATTATTACAAAATGCAAATTAAGGGCCAACTGACTTTTTTTTCTGCGTTTCTTTCTGGTATCCGCATGAGCCAATACGAGGGTCGGTACCGGCAATATGTTGCAGATACCATGGCAGTCTAGATTTACAGTAAAAATAATGCACCGGCAACTTTTCATGTTTATTTTCATAGCCTCTTAATGCAGGCCCTCTGAGTAGTTGTCCCAAAAATAACACATTAAAGACCCACAACATAATATATAACTTTTAAACCTTAAAACTCCACTTATCAGACTTGTTTGATGGTACAATGATATCTATTATTTGCATTTCTAGAGCCGTCTTGCCCAGCAGCCTTGCGTGTGAGAAACCGCCCTGTATAACTTTCACACCCATGACCCCCTCCTGAGTTTCACTTTGCTCATGTGTTACACGCTAGCAAGCGAATGTAAACAAACCGGCCATTTTGATTATGCACCAGTGGTTTCAGCAAAGAAACACTAAAAGACATCAGAGTAAGAGAGGAAACTAAACAGAGCCAAAGAAGAGCAAGAGATGCAACAAGTTGAGAAAAGCCAGTTTTTTACTGTCTGGACAGGCTCACAGTACAGGCAGGATGCACGATGGATGCGAATTAGCTGTTGATAGGGGGCGCCACTGAGACACTAGTATAAGTTGTATAGTGTCTGTTTAAAATTAGCCAATTTAATATCAAACAACTGCATTTGTAATGTTGATTTGGATCTTTTCCAGAGACTCCCATAAACATTCTCGTGTACGTATTTTTAACCTAATGGTACTTTAACATGGTATGCCAAACTCCATATTTCAAAACCAGAGTTTTATTTAAAAAAAAAAAAGGATTCCATTGCTTTTAATACATGTTTAATAATGCAGATAAGAAATAAATACACTTCCAATGGCGTATCGGTCGATCCCTAATTCACAGTCCTAATGTTGACATTGTTAATATGGTTGTTAAAGTCCCTTATTTCAATCCTTCAGTGTTCTGTTTCTTAGTCTTGAATCATACTCTGGATATTAAAAGTATTTGTGCTCATGTACTGTATGCATCCTGTGTATCCGCATTCTAATTTGATATAAAGGATATCAACATTTTAGAGGCCCCAGTATTGATATCACCCCAAAAATATCCTATTTATTAGGCTCTGACAAATAAGTGTCCATATTCTGATTTTGCAGTTGGTTTAAGGACCTTTGCAGCAGTTTTCCAGCTAATCACGTGACAAACAGGACTGACATTGCACAGGTTAAGGCATCAGAAGGATATAAACCTCCATCTGTCTTGTTCACCACAAGCTCGAGAGAGAAGGAGCTGCTCAGTTTGCCCCAGAGCGACACTGAGCGGGTCGTGGAAATCAAAAGAGGTGGAACTCGGAGTGGCATTCACATTCAAAGTTAATTAATCTGCTGCCATATTTGGAGCGATGAGGGACAAATAGAAAGAATTAACAAGAACAGGACAGACAGCAGCTCGTACTTAGTCTAATAAATGATTGTGTGTTCTGAAAAAGTTCACAGCAGCAGTGAGATTGAAGCCGGAGCCAGGCGTCGCTTCTGATTAATGAGAAACGTGATTAATCAAGTCTGTCTCTTAAATGACCGACAACAGCTAGGAAACTCATCATTCTTTCGGATAGAGATAGATTTTTTTCTATTTTTTTGTCATTTTCAGCACAGACATTCCCATTTTTTGCATGTTGTAATGTTTTATGTACATATGCATGAACATGATATACTTGATTTTAGAGTGTGAAATTGGGTCATCTCTGGCTGTGTTGACGGGAACTAATTTGTTCACCTGAGATTTGAACTGCTTCGTGGTTGGCTCAACATTCCTGTTCTATATTTAGCTTTGTGTTGACAGCTTTCCCCTCCTGCAGGTTTGGTTATACAGGCTGTGAGATTGAACATGTGTGTTGTGTTTTTATTCTGAAAAGCTCTAAATAATTGAATTGGAGGAGAATTAGTTATCCCCAAAGATAAATTAAATTGATGCTGTTTCAATTATTAAGCAAAATGAAACCAATCACACACAAAAAGATTGAGATAAACAATTAGTTGATGAGCAGGCTGGAATTTAATTGGGAAATTGGGGGGTATGTTTGTGTCTTGGCAGCTGATCCATAACATGTCCCCTAACCTTGCTCTTAACAGCTTAACATCCAGGGTGTAGAGATGCTCCTTCTTAGTAGCAACCACTGGGCTTTTTGAGGGCCCATTCTTCAACCAACCCCATCCCACATATGCAAATTTCATTGTTTCAGTAAAGGGCTACTACTAAGGCTGTAACGATACCTGTATAAATATCAAAATCGTGATACTTAGAGCCATGATCCTGTCTCGTGGTGTCAGGAGGTGGTATTGCGAGGCTCTCCAAGCAAAGTTCACTGTAGCGCCCTCTTTGGAACATCCCTTTTATTAAGGTGTCACATACTTTTCTTAATTTCCCTAACTCCCCCTAACTATTCTCTATATGCAAAGAGTTACCATCAATGTGTGCAAGTCAGTTTATTATGGAAGGGTTCCTGATGAGATCTCATATACACTTAACTCATGATGCAGCAAGGGCAATACAGGCAGAGCCCTGAAGCATGTTGGGAAATATTCCAGCACACCCATCCCCAGGACCAATCGATGTAACAGCTTTCTCTGGGCGGGCCAAGCCCCGGGCCAATCAGAAAACAGCACCACTGCCTCAAGTGGACCTTTAAGCGTAGGATCCCTTAGGGCGTTGCACCACTGAAAACGGCGGACGTCACCATCTTTGATGCACTCTGCAAAATAAACAAAATAGACAAAGGGAGACTGCAGTAAATCAAATGTCTTCATTGAAAATGGTAACTTATAGTCGTGTTTTTGGCTGTAGCTACCAGTCAGACAGCAAGAAACACATGGATTATTATTAAATATCATGGAACAATGCCATAAGTTGTCAGATGAAAGGAGGCGCTTGTGGTTAGCAGCAAAGCTAAACCAAGATCTACGGGGCTAAAATCTGGACATCCACATTTGTGCGTTATTTAAATAAAACATTTTTCAAATAAAAAAAAATTTTGTGTATCGAATCATGGGTTCTAAATCGTGATACGAATCGAATCGTGAGATGGAGTATCGTTACAGCTCTGGCTAACACTACTGTCACCACTGCGATCTACAAGTTGGTACTTTTCCTTTTAGTCCTCCGCATAGAAGCCGCACTCAGGAGGTTTTCAGCAGTTTTAGTCTGCAGAACAGGTCTGTGTATTTTCCAGTAAGGTACACAATGATGTGATGGTTAAGCACAGCACGTTTCTCTTCTAAGAAAGCTTTGCATGTGCCGCATCACCATACGGTTTCTTTGGTCTTGCAC
Source organism: Craterocephalus amniculus (assembly GCA_036024015.1). Taxonomy (NCBI): domain Eukaryota; kingdom Metazoa; phylum Chordata; class Actinopteri; order Atheriniformes; family Atherinidae; genus Craterocephalus; species Craterocephalus amniculus. Next base: position 11,244 of record JAVQJG010195683.1, on the reverse strand, counting down.
CAATGGTTTGATTTATTTGTATTGTAGTTGAAACTTTCAGGCTCAAGACACTCAATCAAACTTTTTAAACCTTTAAATGGGAAGCATGTTTTCAGCCATCGTCTTCCGATCATGTTTGCTGTTTACTGTTGTTTACATGTTGAGTCAAACTTTGGCTACATTCACACTGCAGGCAAAAAGTGACTCAAATTTGGCTTTTTTTCCTCCATATTTGACCCATTTGTGATCTTTTTCTGATAGTCCCCTTACAGCAAAACATGTTCTCACCATGGGTTCCACATATACATGTATACTGTATGCAAATAATGTGCAAACATGTCCCTTGGGAATGTTTTCATTCCGTCTAGATGAAAGCCAGAATGCTACTTTTTTATCTAGATAGATAGATAGATAGATAGATAGTGGGATGCAGTAAGATCGAATGTAAACAGTGGAAGGAAAAATGCTTCATCACAGTTTTGTCGCCCTGAATGCACAGCAACTTTGAAATGAATACACGAGTCACTCGGAGGCATAAACTGTTCTCAGTGCAGCCTTGTGTCACATTCAGTGATGATATTAATCCGATCTAAGCAGAAAATCGTAATGAGCATGAAAACCTGCAGAGTGAAGTAGTTTTTCGTGTGGTGATGATGGTATCTTCAGTCTGGGATTTCTGATCTGTGGATATTTGCTCTGATATGTGGATCATGGTCGACTGAAGATCATTTCCCATCCTAGACCTGCTTTCCCCCTCCTCTGCTCTCAATGCTCTGCCTGCAGTCTGTGTCAATGGTGGGTAGAAGAGCTGGCATTGAGAACACCTGGATCCATAGCTTAGTTTTCAACACAACCCTTCATTTTCAATTTCCCTGCTCTCTCCTCTGACATGCTCCAGCTAGTCCACTTTAATGATTTCAAGTTTTCCCTGATAACTGAAGGAAGAAATGTTTTACATGCCCCTCTTTTCTCCCGTTCTTGCTCCTGCCTGACAACCAGCACGTCTTATTTGTGAAATTACTACACGTTTAGAAAGCTCAATCAGCTCCTGCACATGTACACAACTCTTCTCCTGCCCGTCTGTGCTTGCTTCGTGTTTTTATGTCAGGCGACTGCAGAGGTCTGAAGTTGAATCGATGCAGGTTGGATTCACACATTCCATCGCCATAAATGGGCAACGGTGCACAACGCAAATTGCTGTCAGGCTGCAGACTTGTTTAGTGGATTGCTCCTCTCCTCCCTCCCTCCCTCCCTCCTTCCCTCTCTGACTCACCTTCTCCTCCCCTTGTCATTCTGTCATTTTGCTTCCTCTCTTTCCCCTCTCAGGTCTTCTCTCCTTTATATGCCACTCATCACCCCGGCCCTCTGCTCTATGCTTTTTTCTCACCATAGCTCGTCATCTTCACCTTTCCTCCCTCCTGTTTCCTTTCTCTTCCCCTTCACCTGCATCTCTTCCTTCCTCTGCCTCTTTGTTATTCCACTAATTTATTCTCGCCTTTCCTCTCCATCATTGCCCTCCTCTCCTTCATTTTCCATTCATCACATCTGCTCTCGTCCTCTCTGTGTTTTGCCAGTCATTGCCCTTCCTCTTCCTGTCATCATGTTTCCCCTCTCATGCTGCCATTCATCCCTCCCATTCCCTCTCTGGACTCCACTTCCAATCAATTCATCATATCAGCTTTCCTTATTGCTCCCACTTGAGTTTCCCATGTTTTCTCAACCTTCCTTTTACCCTCTAAATGTTTTGATTCCAGCATATTTTTTCTTTTTGTAATAAATCGGCCAGTTTTTACAGAAAAAATAGAAATAAACTGGAAGTGAACTATCTGATATGTAGGATATTTTCAGCAAACAAACCATCTCATAGGTAAAATACTATCTCTCTTATTATCCTACTATTAATATTAAGTATATTTGTATATTCAAAAAAATTCTATAACTATACAGCTTTTATATTGGATAAAAAGCCCAGGAAAGGATCCTGTATAGTTTGCACATGTGCATCATCAGGTCAGTGGAGGTTTTCTTCATCTGATGTAGTTTGAGACAAGCAGGTTTATCAGCTGCATATGAAAAGCAAAGAAAGACAGAGGCATACATACTCTGCCCTTCCCTTCAAAAGGTGGCCACGGCAATTAAAATGGAGACACAGTTTAGTATTGAACCAGACGGCCTTAAGTTATGATTCCAACATATTGCTCAGTGTCATTGTTTCTGGAAGCTTCTGCATTGTCGGCACATGGATTTCCATGTTGCATTTATTTTTCTTCAGGAGAGTCAGACCTCCTGCAGGTCCTAAAGATTCTCCAGAGTTCAGGTCTGGACTCTGTGGTGGCCAATCAATGTGTAAAAATTGTGTGTGTGTGTGTTTGTGTTTGTGTAGATGTTCTTACTTTCGCTATTAAGCATAGCCCTGAGCTCTACTGTTGTTTTCCTCCATTCCAGCCAAACGTTGAAGTGATCACCATCATTCAGGATGCTTTTCCATCTCATTTCTTCCTGGATGATGGTGTTTCCCACCTTCCTTCCAGTCTTTGATAACGTGCTGTAAAGTTCTCAACACAGCTTCAGTAGTTTCTGCATCTCCTTAGATATTTTCTCTGCTTTATGCCGATAATCTGACCCTTCTTAAACAGACTCTTTAACGAGCTCAGGATGTGTCTTTCCACATGGTTGTTGAAGAAATGAGAAGCTGCTCTCTGCATCATTTGGGATTAAATAACTCATAAACACCCATGCAGTAATGATCCAATAGGAAACTTCGCCCCTGCTGGATTAATTGCATCAAGGTTGCAATGTTTTTTTTGGCCAGGTGATGTATTATTTAAATCTTTCTTGTCATGGCTTTCAGCTTTTCTAGAGGTTCACTGTGGTCTATCAGTAGGAGATAAATGGATACGATGCTCTTCAGCCCAAGCATCCCTGTTGTTCTGCTTCCACTCACCGTCTCCTTTTTCTGCCTGGTTGTTGAGATTGATCCAGGTACAACATTCTGAGCTGTAAGACTGAAAAAGAACAACTGTAAGACGACAAACTGGATTGTAGCCATAGCCCAGATAAAGGTGGACTCAACTAAATCTTTCAAGCCAAACTAGCTGCTGGTGCCAACTTTCTGCTAACTCAGTTTCTTTTGTCTGTGGCATAATTGGCTGCACTAACAATATAAAAGGAGACAAAATTCCACTTATTGTAGCAGAATCTGAGTCTCTTTAGCCACTGAATTGATTCCCTCCCATACATTCCAGTTACGTGGCCAAGTCAAGTTACAACCATTTTTTCCCAGTTAATTGTGCATGCGAGCATACCGAGTCACTGACACATGGCCTTTATGTTCACAGGCAAAGGTAATAACCTGTATTGATTCCCAGGTTTTATGGCTCCTCAGTAGTCTTGGCCATTTATTGGGAATTAGCTTTGATCTGCAGTAATGATAGCAGAAATGGGAACACTCACTCTTGCCTCTTTTCTGACAATAGCAATGATGAGAACAATGAATGTTTTGCTGCTTTTACCTATTAGACACTTTCAGGCACAAATTCTTTTTTTTGTTCTTTTCTATTTTATTTTCAGGCACAAATTCTTGCTCAGTTTTATTTTGCAACGTTCAAGAAGTTGTTTAACAAGAGAAAAGTGTAACAATGAGACACTCTGACATTTCCACAGGGGTCCATCGGGGCTTAACTGTCGAAATTTGTTTATTTTTGGTAAGTTTTTGCTAAGAAACAGCTAAAAATAAGGGACGCAAACATCTTTGCTGTTTTACCGGCAGTGAAAAAAACAAGAAATTAATTTAAGTAAATCTGTGTTTTCTTCTGTCTGTCTCCCTTTTAATGCTAAAATACTTCACAGCAGAGCTTCTGGTTTGGCGAGAATTCTCTGTGGGCTCATTATTAAAAGACTCTCTCAAATTACGTGCTCTTTGGATCAATTGCCAATATAAAAATATTGATCAAAGCAGCTTTAAAGATTCAATAAAATGGTAGCTTTCTTGTTCCTTTGGCGTCGGGTTGGTGCAGCACATGATGCTATATAAGGACTCACTTAAAAACCAAAAAGCCAAAATCTGGGGTTTTTTGCATTTTTTTCCTCTAATTTTGAATGTTTACAAAGTTTAACATGCATTAACCCCCACCCCCACATACACACACATACACACACGCACACACTACTACCACCACCTGTGTATACACAAACAGATGCACACACTTGTTACTCTGCAGGGGTTTGGCTGCCATTGATCGGTGCAGTTGTTGATATTCACCACCACGCCTGCAGCTTCAGTATAGTCGCTGTAGCTTATTGGTAGAGTGTGTGTTTGTGTGTGTTGGGTGGACATGCAGGAAAACATGGTGCAAGTGACCCAGACTGAGAGAAGAGAATAAAAAAAATGAGAGCAAATAAACGGAGAGAGAATTTTCTGCTCCTCCGCTGTAAGAAAGGCTTAGCGGGAATGATTTAGTGAAAGCTAAATTGGCAATCTGCCCCTTCTTGTCCGTCTGTAGCTCATCTATCCCATCCCTTCCCCAATCTGTTTCCTTCTCTCACCTCTTTCTTTAGCTGCTTGAATCTTTTCCTCTCATATCTGTGTATTCTTTTTATATTTGATAATCTCCTTTGTGTCGCTGGCATTCTCCTCTGGCCTACTTGTGTCTCTCATTGTCGCTTTATGTCTTATCTTTGTCTATTTTCACTGCATTGTTATGCTCCCCACCAAAGAAAACACCTTTTTATCAGAATTTATATTCATTGGGGGAAAGTGTTTGTGGTCGGGAGCAGTGACGGTATGAACCGCCATCATTTCACGCCCTTCCAGTTCTCTGAGCTGAAACAGAAAACATCATAATTAACAGCTTCGGCGGGTTGATGGCATTTGAAAAGCTGTGTCTGTTTACCGGTTTTCCCGTAGATTCGCAGGTGAACCATGTTTGTTCTGATCCAGACCAGATGGCTGTGATGGTGTTTTACCAACAGAAATGATACAATCCTCATAAAAGCAGCATTTACACCTGTCAGCTGTATTTTCTGCTTCCTGTGGCTGCAGCGTGTTCTCAGCCTTTCAGCTTCCCTATCTGACTTTCTCTTATTTCTTCGCTCCTTCATTTCCTGTCTTTTGCTCTCTCGCCTCCTCTCTGCTCCATCTCACATCTTAAAGGCTCCACAAGGTTAATCCTATAGTATGCAATGAATCTCCCTCTCAGTTTCTTTCTTCTCTATCCATTTTCTTTCCCTGTTTTCCTTTCACCGCCTCTCTGTGAACTCACTCAATCTCCAGCTGACCTGGTTTCTGCACTTCAGGCCAGGTCGGGCTGTGTTTATTTTAGTGACTGTCTGTAGTGGAGATCTTTCACCTCTTACTTCACACCTCTGCGTTCCCTCATTCCTCCCTCTTCTCCTTCTACTTAAGTCTCTCTTTATCTTGGGTTCCTGGTTTCTGGCTTTTTGTTACAGCCTCTCTTTTCTCTCCTTGCTGCCCTTTCAGTCTTCAGCTGAACACTCTCTATAGAGCTCTTTGCTTTGTATTGCTATCTGTCACACATTTGTATTTGAGAAAAAAAATATAGCTTTATATTTTCAGCTGTCCTTTAGCAGAAAAACTGCTGTTTGAACCACAAATAAAAGCAGAGCAAGTAAAATAAGTTCAAGTCTGCAGTTACATCCAGTAAAACAAGCTGATGGATTCTTGCTAGAGGAATGTTATCTCATACTGACCACCCTGCAGACTACCATGCCAAGAAGGGAGGGCATTTGATATCAGTTAATTATTTTTCTGCAGGACTAAGAGTGAGCTGATGGCCTGGGGAACCTGAGGAAAAGCCATGAGAACCCTCTAACTACCGCAGGGTCATTTGATCCAAACATGCAGCCTTTCATAGAGCAGATCATCTTTGTTAAAGGTCACCTTAAACAGCTCCCTGACTGTTTAAGGTCAGCTCTTTTCAGACTTCAACTGTTATTTTTTTATTGTTTCATTTACTTGGTGTTAGTCGATAGACATCGCGATAAGGCAAAACAAAATCTCAAAGGCATAAAAGCAAACAAAACAAAAACATATTTGAGAAGTTCCATCCACCAAAAGTCTGATATGTTTATCTGATTGTGGTTTAGATGAATCATCTAAAAGTTGTTTATTGCTTTTCCATATCAAACTAGCTTTTTATCAGCAAATTGAGCCATAACATTTTTTTATTTGGAAATGAAATTGCCTTGGAGATAACTTCAATATGAAAGTAATTTAAAGAGCCCTGATAGAATGATGCAGCATCAACATAATGTAAGGACACGGTCTCAGATAGGACACGCAGACATAGAGCTGGGAACGCAAAGCTAAACAAAAAGATATCATCTAAAAACATCATCAGTTAATACAATGCAATACCCTGGCTTGTTGTTGACTCCCTGGTAATCCTGAGGCCTTGAAATAAAGCAACTGAACTTGTTTTATTCTCCAAGTGGCATTGTGTATGCAGGGCAGGGCAGGGCAGCGAGGAGAAAGCACAACATGGAACAACACGAGATAAGCGTAATGAAGTTGGATTAAGGTTCTGTTTTCTCTGTTTATTACAGTGATGTACACATTTAGTCTGAACAGAGGTCTCAGTTATCGCCTTCCCAGTAGCTACCATGCAGCACTGACCCTCATCCCCAGGAGCTTTTAGGACACTTCATGTTAGACCCTGTAACCAGACGGGGACACATCTTCAGCCAAGAATGTACTTGCTTTTAATTACGTGTGTTCATCTTCATCCTGCCTGCCTTTTGACTTTTTGAAGCATTATGTGGGAATATTGTCAGAAATAGAAATGTTAGGAAACCATTTTTTTCCTCCCGGTACCGATTCCGATACTTGTGCTATGGGTATCGGCTGATACAAGTACCGATACCACTATATTATAAAACAAATGTCATATTACACCTGCATGACTGTGATATGATTAGCATTGTGGTAAGGCCTGCCTCAGGTTAAACTCTTTGTAAAACATGAATGAATCCAGCAAACTGAAGCCATTTCTCTTGAGATGCATCTTGCTGGTGGGAGAATCCAGCATGAAATATCGCCACACCGCTGACATCATTACTATTTGCTAAGAACAGTGAAAAGAACTGTGTGAGCGCATATCGTAGTTTACTAATCAGTAAATAGATACTTTTTTTCCTGAAGTATGTGGTATGGAATTGGAGGCATTTCCGATACTGGAATCTGTATCGGAAAACAAGTCTAATCAGAAATGAAGGCTACATCTTTGCATTAACCAGGTGTTGTCAGAGTACGGACCAGTATGACGGAGGGAAGCCACTTTCCACACAGCAGGCTTTGCTTTGGTCCTTATTTACATTACTGCTGCTGTTTATTTAATTTATTTATTTTTTGCAGTAATCCCAAAAGGAAGCAACATCCACCGTCACATTGTTAATCATTTAGTTTAAAAACCCTACAAATTCAGCAGCTCTATAATTTGCCCTCTCGTAACAAGCGTATAGGACACAAGCGAGTAGAGGTTAGAAAGGAAGTATATCTTCGACCTAACGGTTCACTTTTTTCCTTTACTTCCTGCCAACTGTTCAGAGCAGAAGATCACCTTTGGATGAGAGGTGAAACGTCTTCAGTAACCAAGAAAAGGAAGTCCAGTTGCCTTCGTTAGAAGTCATAGAATTATCAAAATTGGCTTTTAAAAATAAAAAAGACCAATCTCCAGTCATTCGTCACCTGTCCCAATCATCTGGCTTAAATCCGCTGAAACTGTGGTCATAAACACCTCCTAGCTGATGAGTGACTTCAGCTGGTTCAGCTTCCAACACAGTCTGCAGACGCACACACACACACACACACACACACACACACACACACACACACACACACAGAGATTACTGCATTTTGCTTTGTTCTCCAGCTTGAATACTGAGAAACCATGCAGCAGGATTTTTACACAAATTTTAATGAAAAGAAAAGCGTTCAGATCTGCTGGATTTGATGTATTTAGATTCTCTGCCATCTTTAAACAGAGGACCACACTTTTCTGTTCTTACTCGTCTTCAGACAGTTACATTTAACTGATTCCAGCTAGGGAAAAGGAAAGAATGGGACTCACACTGGTAATCTATTATCTGTATTTCCACCTTCCATAATGTCTGATATGAGTCTTGTCTGCACTGCAGGTATTTGTTCATTTATTTTTGATATTGCTCTTGTGTGAGTCAGGTTTGGGGTTCTTCCCGATTTCATGGAGGAAAAACATGAAAACCTCCTTTTCGTCTGCCCTCACTAACTTTCCGCTCTTTTTTTCCTCTGCCTCCCCCTGTCTCTTCCTTTCCTTAAGCTTTTCTCTGGAAGCTTGATTGAGTTCCCGTTCTCTCGCACTCTTTCGGCTTTCGTCTCTGTTTTCATTTCTTGTCCTTCGTGGGCTTTCTTCTGCTTTGTGAGTCTGGCCCTTTCACCACCTTCACGTCTTTGTTCAGTCAACGAGCTGCAGCTTCACATGCATGGAAATATGCTGGAAAATCTTTATTTTCAGAGCGAAAGACGACGACAAGCACATGACAAGTGGCAGTTTTTGACTCGCACACACTGAGAGAAATGGAAACATAAATATAAAAGCACTCAAGAAGCAAACAAGCATCTAAACAGAAAAATCAGACCCTCAATCAGAAACTCGCATCCAGATAATCACACACAGAAGAGAACAGATCGACAGTCTGCTTTTATGCTTTATTCTCTTCATCTTTCTGCTCATACTTCATTTGGTTGGATTTAGCATCCTAGCATCCTGATGCCCCCATTTCAGGCTTGTTATGTAAATATTATTGTTGAATGTGCGATGAGATGCCGCTCCCCAGCAGATCTTCTGCTGCCGTTTCTCACAGCGATCTGTCATACAGGTCGGCGTGTAATCGATCACCTTGACAACCCTCCAGCTCTACACCCCCAGTGTCATTCAGGCACCCATCTGGGGAGACAGCACCCAGGAAAGCACCTGTAGGCTCCCCGCTCCTTATTTTGGGTTTCTGATCTTTGCTTCTTTGCATTTGTTCTCCCTGAGGGGCCTCCCTTCATCCACCAAGCCTCCGTTCCATGCATCATCATCACCTGACGGCATGCAGGCTTGATGTTTGTTTCTAGCATGCGATTGGATTTAAAATGTCAGCAGTTATTATTAGACCTATCCTCCTTTTCTACATTATTCTTTTTAATTTCTTCTCTTAGAAACTGTTGAAGTTTGTTTGAAGGAGTAGTTTTATTTATTTATCAGGCAACAGTTTCTGTTCAGACATGAGTGTAAGAAAATCCTTCCTGCAGCTCCAGCCTGCAATGATAGGAAAACGTCAAATTTGCAGGACTTTTAAATACTTCATGCCCCGGTAAAGGAGAAAATGTGATGTAATATAAGGTAATGTAAAATTGTGTCCTGGTACCAATGACTGGAGTTTCTTAGAAAATGTCACTGACTTTACAGTTGTCTGTCAGAACATCACGCCTGATTGCCATGGTGATAAGTAATTTAGAGGAGACGGTGGAAAAGTTTTTATTTTATTTTCCATGTTGCATCTGGTCAGTCTACATACCCAGCGGGCACCATGGCATTAATTTGATGTTGAAGATTGGTTAAGATTTTGAAACCATGATAAATAGCCTAGAAGCTTTGCCTTTCTTATGGTTGTAAAAAGTCCATCTAAAGGATCAATCTCACATCTAATGATTGCATCATACATTCTTAATCAATATATTTGACATCAAAACAACGTTGCTGCACAAAACCTGACATCAAATTGACGTTGATTTGACATTTTTGTCCAAATTATGATGACAATTTAATATCAGTGTTTGATGTCATATTGATATTGAGTTGACATCAGATGCCCACTGGATATTTTATAGCCTGATAATAATATTTCCTAAATCTGTCTAGTTGTATCTGCCTGATAATTTCAATGAAGCCTTTAATTTTTTTTGCCAAAACCTAATAATACGCTTTACAAAAGCAACCAGAAGCTAAAATGATTTAATTAAGTGTAATTGTTTTAAATTTTAAGGTACAAAGAGCTTAAATAACTTGGGAACTTAGTTAACCCCAAGTCTTCAAAAACTAAACCAAGTTCTCTTGAACAAACATTTGTGATTTTTCTCCACTGTACTTCATTTCCCTGGAAGCTAAAGCTTTTTTATTTTCTTTAAGTTGTTTTTCTCTTAAAGAATGAAAGGACTCTGTCAAACCAACAAACCAATTTTCTATCAGAGGAATTCATGGAATGCCAATAATTTCGACAAACTGTTGTAAAAAAAAAAATTTAAAATCTAAGATAACAAAGACCTCCATAAAGCCTTTGGTATGCTGTATGCCTTATGTAAAATAAGTTGTTTATTTTTCTTAACTTTCAAAATGAATTGATGGATGAAGTTCACTTGTAGATAAATCTGCAAGTGGATATTTCGAGACCACATAGCATGCTAGACTGACTGAAGCTAAACTAAATCAAAGGCTATATCATCAGATGTGTGAGATAAACAAGTATTCAGATGAGTTGGCTGGGAATAGTTTAACCACAAGGGTTGCCATATATCCATTTACAAATTAACAAAAGAATGGGAGATTGTTTTTTTTTTTCAGAGTCCAACATACTTTGATTATCTGGAGATGGATCCTGCAGAAGCTGGAAGACTTTTACCACCTCGGCAGGTAGAATTAAAGGGGATGCAGAATCAAAATCGTCATTTTCATTTTTTTGACGTTGTTTCAGAGTCTCCCTGCAGTTGAGAATAGACACGAAGTGCCAGGCAGTGTCATAATCTCCTTTTCCGGTATTTCCCCTTTTTTGAATTGCAGCCAGAAAATAGGCCAATGCGTTTGACTGTAATGTGACTTCACATTACAATGAGCAGCCCCTCCCTCACAGACACAAACAGCTCACCCATTTTAACACACGCCCCCTTCGAAATGTCGTCGTCAACCTAGAGCAGATGGGATCATTCAGGCAGGAAGTCAGTCGATGAAAAACAAAGTGAATTCGGTTGATTTCAACAATAAAACACTGTAGGCTATATTGACTTTTACTTTGAAACGCCCAGTTCCTCGCCGTAAATGCGCTGCTGTACACTGAAGAACCATCTCACCCCCAGTTATAACTTTCAGCCCAGGTCTCTCTAAAAAATGTGTTTATAAATAATGTAACGTTAGTGCACTGTACGGTATGAAATGATATTTATTGTGAAAGAGGTCTTGTTGTCATCATTGTTTTCGGACCAGCAGCGGATCTGCCAGCAGAGTGGGATAT
>JAVQJG010195531.1:0-11049 GCA_036024015.1 Craterocephalus amniculus | reverse complement strand
CCGGATGAGTTGGCTGATGTGGCCGTGGAGAGGGAAGTCTGGGCTTCCCTGCTTAGGCTGCTGCCCCCGCGACCCGACCCCGGATAAGCGGAAGAGGACGGTACGGTACGGTACGGTGTGTAATTTCTGCCTTTGGGCTGTGAACCCGTCACTCAGTCTGCTGCTGTTTTATAACGGCTCTATTTATGCTGTTTTGTGAATTAAATACATTTACTTTGCTATTAGTGTCTTTCCTGAGTGAAATAAAGTCAGGGTTAAACTGGAACACATGATACAGTCTTTGTCAGATTAGATATTTAAACTTTCTAGGATTTATCTTAAAGTAACACAATGTCACTTCCTGACCTTAAAAATGTGTTCGATGGCACAGTGACATGTATTATGTACATTCCTAGAAACCACACTTCACAGCTTTTTCTCCCATCACCGAGTTTTACATCATGCATCACATCACACACGGCTGATTCACAGAAACGCTCCAACCTTCATCAGAGGAAGAGAGAAGAACAAGAGGGAAGACAGGAACCTCAGAGCAGAGGCAGGAAGCAAGATGGACGCCCAGTTAGCCGTCCTCACTGCTGACATCACTCAGCCCGGAGTCGGTCTGGGATACGTTCATATCACAAGACTCAGGTCAGCGGCTCCAGACCAGAGTCCTCCAGAGTCCAGACTAAACACGTCATCCCTGGGTTTTCTTTATTTCCTGTTTGTACAACATCAAAAGGCTGAATGTTCATCCTGGAGGCTCCATCACCTTCAGCAGAGGAAAAGTGGAAGATTAGGCCCGGCTGCTGGAGCGTGATGATCCAGCAGCAGCCTGTGGGAACACTGGCGTCCTGCTTTGACTTTACTGGACTGGATGACTGGGACTCAGTAAACTGTGATACCACCAATAGGAATGGTTTCATAAAAACCTTTCTACCGGTAGCGTCCGTCTCATGTGCAGCTACATATCAGCAGCACCGTGTACGAAGCCGCGGCGCATGAAAAGATGAGTACAGAGTCAGTGAACCTGGAAGCTGCCAACAGGAGAAAGTGGCTGAAAGCAGCTGCTGGTAAAAAGAAAACCTTGGCCGGATGGACTTTTTAATGATGCAGGTGAAAGCAGTACTTACTCATCGTCTGGCGTTAGCTGCACTGGTTCGTTAGTAAACTGCGTGTCGAAGTTTTCCAGACCGTACTCATCGGAGATCTGAGGCTTGAAAGGTGGCGTCATCTCTTTCTTTTCCAGCTGAGGACAAACAAACAAACCAAGAAGCGTCATCGTGTGTAAAATGTTTGGTTTTTATTGTTTAACCGTACAACACACTGCAATAAATGTGCTGCACAAATAACGATAAATCATTAAAATATAATAAACATGGAGGAAAAGGAGCAGCAAGAGATAAAATGCTTCAAATGGACTAAAAAGTCCTTTTTGACTCAAACAGCAAAGTAAAAAAAGCTTAAAGGGTTTTGTTTGTGACACTCGGCCCTGCTTTGGCTCTTTCCATGTTTGGGAATATTCTGCATATTCCCAGCATGGGTTGGGATATTTCCCTGTCCTGTTTCCTTCATGCACCTCCCAAGTTTTATCCAGCTAAAACTAAATTCAGTTTATTCAGTTTAGGCAGAACAACAGCTCACGATAAAGAATGATGTCGTAACGCTTCCACATGGAGAGAAACCTAAACAAAAAGCAGGACCAGCGAGAAGAAGTAACGTGAATGGATCAGTAAAAGGCAAAGCAGAGGAGAGACCATCTGATGCCTGATGGAAGGCTTAGAGACAAAGGTGCAGCCCAGCTGGAGCACTTGTTTGGGATGCATTTCGTTGAAGGAACTTCCCAACTTGTCAGGATAAATGCACCACAGCAGGCTCCAACATGGCTGCATATTCACCAGGCCGGATGTGGTGGGGAGCTTTACACAGGTATGAAGGGACAAAGCAGCCCTGGGACTTCTTGCACTGAATTAGAGTTTCCAGCTCCTGCACTGAGCTGGGAACACACACAGTTCCTGCATCTAAAGATAACTTTGAGCCAAGCAGTCAGTGTTTGCGCTCACTGGTCCATGATGGGGTCCCATCAATCCCAGCCCGCCCTCAGTGAACTTTACTGAAGTCTTGCATTAAAAAAGTTTTTTCATTTTTCATTTTGCGTTCAGATACAACAGATTCTGTTCTTTGAAGGATTGTGATATTAACCAAGGAACATCAAAGCTGGTCCTCATGGTTTAAAGCTCGGTGTCAAGCTCTGCCCCAGTTGGATGATTGACCTGAATCAGGTGTGTTGAAGCATAGAAACTTTAAAACCTGCAGGGTACCCACTCGCTAGGACCAGGACTGAGAGTCCCAGGCTTAAAGCACTGATCTAACTCTGATAGGCTGAGAAGACTCCTCTGCATAAGCACAACAAAATGATTTCTAACACTTCCAGCTGGTTGTGATGCCATTTTCCTTCACTGTCACAATGCCACTAATTGCTTAATTCAGTGTTTTCCAGTTAAGATGGTGTGTGTGTTTTTTCAACAACTGAAAAAAAGTAGGAAAATGTGAGGAGGCACATCTGGTCCTGGTCTTGAGCAGGTAAAGGTTAGGCAATGATTAATGGAGAGACCAGAGTGTGTGTCTGTAAATATCTGTATCTGACAGTAGGCATTTGAAACTTAAAGCAACTCATGATTCAATACGGTTCTGATTCTTAAAGCAGACGTATCATGCTTTTAAATCCTTCCTTTTCACATGTAAATCAATCATTTATGGTTTTTGTCAAGTAGAACTGCAATCCTTTGGTCTGAAATCGTCATTAGTATAGCTCCACACACCCCTCCTTTACCCCTGACCTGAGGTGCTTCTTTACAGTCAATGAGAGCAGCTCGTTTTGGTGCGGTCTCTTTAAATCAGAACGAGACATTTCACGCCCCGCCCCCCTCCAGGTCACAGAGCGCTGTACTCGGTTCCACTCCAAGCCCGTCAACCATGTTGTATTTTTCTAGCAGGATAAAATTATCTACCGGCAGAGAACGCTTTTTAAAAAGAATGTCAACAGAAAACTGATGCATGATAAATAAAATAAACAACGCCTCCAGAGCGGAGACAGTCACAACATGAATCAAAACTTAAGTTATGTTTTCCTCTCTCTTCCTCTGTTCCTCCCTCTCTTATGAGATCCTCATTCACTAACATGTATTTTTCTATTATCTGATGTAGCCACTATCAGCTGTTGTCTTTTTTTCCAAAGTTGCCCTGCACCATCTCAGCCATCTAATAATCATTTCGACATTCTCATGATCTTTATTCTAGTTTGTCCACACTTGTTTTGTTCCACACTACCAATATATGAATGAAGTAAACAAGACATCAACACAGTAAAGGAGTTGGCTAGCGCCAGCATCAAGAACATCCCTGAATGCAGCTGGATCATGTTTTCCACTTGACAAAATCAGCAAAACATCCAATTAATTTTGGAATATTTTATATTCTCAGGGAGGCAGCTAACAGCGAGCACACGAGCTAACAGGAACAGAAGCTGTGCTAATGCTAAAGACAACCACCAGAACGTCATTTCAACACAAAAAACCCCAAATAAAGCTTGATTTCATTTAAGCTGAGCTTACCACTTTGCTGTGTCCGTCGTTCCCATAGAGACAAGTAATCCTGCCCTCAGTAAGATGAAGTCTTTCAGCAAAACCTCTTGATACTGCCCGAGACTGCTGCAGTATTAGTCCAAAGAGCTTTGCACAAACGAGGAGACTTTTCCCCACCGACGCAGGTACATTTCCAAGAAAAAAATAAGAATTTAAACCAGGCATTTAGCAGAGGCTCCGATGCCAGGGGACGATGAAAGGGACTGTGTGGGTTTATACACCAAACAACCGCACATTTTGACTTGTCCACTTGCAACTTTGGCATGACTAAACCTGGACTACAAAATTAAAGCGAGGGGAAAAAATGGCAGATCACGGAACTGTTTACCTGGAAGTCCGTGACCATATTTAGCAGACCTGCAGCAAATATTGCGACGTAATAGACAAAAAATGGAGTATGGAGAAAATTAAACAGGATGAGAAATATGACCCAAAAAGAATACTAATATGCAGCACCGGGAGTGAATAAATTTAATTTTTCTGCACTCCTGAACCCTCAAAGAACACAAAAATGTGTTATTCATATTCAGTCCTCTTTTCGTGACAAAAGCTGCTAATTGACCTGTTCCTTTATGAGCTACAAAGTCAAAAGAAAACTGATCATTAAAAAAAATTGTTTACATTTTTCTAACGTTGCAAAGTTAAACATGTCTAGACACTTAGCAGCAGCTTTGAAAGTAGTCAAGCAAATAATTTTTAAGTCTTTTAAAAAATCGATTCTTGGAGATTGTGAAACGATTCAGAATCTTGATAAAAAAGAATCTCGATTCTGATGAATTTGGGCTCTCCTATCTGACAGTATGAAGGCAAAGAGGTTCCACCAGGTGGAAACTTCCGATCCAGAACACAGAAAAGCCGACTGATAACTGGAAACCTGATGAGCTGCTACTCTCAGCACAGGTGATCAGTACCTGCAGAACATTTACCGCAGTAGGTCAGAGTGATTCAGCAGCTCTGATTTCACTCTGAAATAATCCTGCTTCTTTACACATCTGAACGTCTGAATGTTCCCAGACTTTTACAGGGAAGTGTGTGTGTGTGTGTGTACTTCTGTGGTGCTTTGGCTGCTTCATGTGGCAAAATGAACCTTTTACATTTTAGCTGATGAAAAGGAAATATTGTGAGAGTTGCTGCAGCTCTTCTCCGTACGATCGGACGCGCTGCGGTGAAACATGGCTACATTTTTCTTGTGTTTACGCTTTTCGGTCGCGATGCCGGCAGATTTGTAGAAAGGAGAGAAAAACAAGAGGATGGTGACTGTTGAGGCAGCAGAATAATTGTGCCTGAGTGATTCAGCCAGGAGAGTTTTTGTCTGGTGTGTTTCCATGGTTTCACATCAGTCCCTCATCCGGTTAAAATGTGCACTGAGGACATTTTCAGAGAACACAAAGAAGTCAGACGCACTGCACATGCACAGGTTTGACTGAGGAATGGAGCAAAACTACGACACAGAACCTGGCTGGAAGAACACTTCAGGGAGGTTCGGAGCAGACGAGCGCTTGTTTTCTTGTGTTTTTAGATCTATATTTCCCAGCAGACACTTAATAGTAAAAACAGAATGTTCTTCATTAAAAAACCCAGAAAGAGTGATGAGGCTGTGCTGTGTGAATGACCCCAACAGGTGGAGAAAAATGCATTATTTAAATGTTACCAGTGGAATTAACGACGAGCTGTTTGAACACCAGACGAATTACATCCTGTGTTGGATCATAGATTTTTACTGCTTGACCCAGATTTAGCTGGAACAGAGTTACTGTTTGCAGAATCCAACCATATTCAGGAAAACTTCAAACTGCAAACTCATCTTCTCAGGGGAAGCAAACTTATTGTGTAGCCAGGCTTAGTTTTGATTTCCTCATGTTTTCCTCGTGGGTTATCTGTTAATGACGGTTAGTGTGTTAGACCCACAGACTCTAAACTAAACAGAGGAAGCTTAAAACCAGCTGAGCTGAAAGAAGCTCAGTGGGAGGTTCCCACCGTCACCAGCTTGGTTCTGTCACGGGTCTTTTGTCTCCCGGAAAACCCAAAAATGGCCGACGAGGAGGCGCTGAGAGAGGGGCTGTGATTGTGGGGAGGGATGATTGACACCCATCAAACTCTGAGCTATGAGCTAACAAAGCTAACCCGGGGCTAACAGGAGCTAACCAGCTAACGGAGGAAGGCGGGGCTAAAGCTAAGGCGCTGTTAGCGGCTAAAAACCGTGGTTGTGCTACTCTT
The DNA here is from genome assembly GCA_036024015.1 of Craterocephalus amniculus. Classification (NCBI taxonomy): domain Eukaryota; kingdom Metazoa; phylum Chordata; class Actinopteri; order Atheriniformes; family Atherinidae; genus Craterocephalus; species Craterocephalus amniculus. The sequence goes on along the minus strand of JAVQJG010195531.1, from coordinate 5,206 downwards.
GGCCTCGTTTTCCCGGATATCTGTCACCTGTCAATCAAAAGGACCGGCTAATTGTGAAGAATTTTAGGATGAAATAACATCTAAAGGAATGAGTCAGAATGTTTTCCCTCGCCCCACAGGTGTCATGAAGGTAAACCTGAGCTTTTAAAGCTACAATGTTTTTTTGAACCAGGCTGTAAACATGTTTCATTCTGCTAGAAAGTTGATATTTTTAACATGGGAGTCTATGGGGATTGGCTCAGCCAGCCCCTAGTGGAGGAGGGGGGAACTGCAGTTTTTGGCACTTTGCAAAGGCTTCATGTTTCTAAGCCAGAGGTTGCTGCTTGGTTAGATTTTAAATTCTCTGCATTTTGGCCTCTATGTACAGACTGCAGTTGTATCTTCAGCCTGTGTTAGCAATACTTCAGAATCCAATCTCTTGTTTTAATGAAAAGGAGTTTTTTCTCCATTACCAGGTCTGTGCTGCAGAAAAACCAGTTTTATTTTACCGTTCCTGACAGCAGTTGTGCTGTGAGAGCGAGCGTACTGACATTTAAAAAGAGTGATGACACATAATGGTCGTGCACAGAGACCTGCCACACTGTGGTGCAGGCAGGAAGCATTTAAACAAGAAAACATGTCTTCAGTCGCTTTAAGTCACAGAAATGTACATGAACTGGTCTGAGAATCACCAGTAGACTCCAGCTGTGTTTTTATTCAACTCTGAAGCAGAAATTGTCTTTTTCAATGTAGTTAAATAGAAACTAATAAAGTCATGAAACAGGATGAGCGCAGTTCCACCTACGACAGAGGAGGACAGTGTCTTTATTCCCTCTGCAGGAGCACAGGGATCCGAAGGTTCAGGCACACCTCAAGAAAAAGCCAAGACCTTCGTGGTAAATGAAAAAAGTTTGTTCTCTCAGTTAATATTTCCTGCATCAATAAACTTGATGGCAGCAGAAAAAGCAGCGGGTAACGCTACTCAACAATAAACCTCCCCAAACATGCGTTCCTGTGTGAAGCAAAGCTCCTCCTCCAGCGGCGCTGCTGCCATACGGGTGAGTGTGGAAGGAAGAAGATCTGGTGTTCAGCTCACTGCTCTGCAGGAACCCGTTATTTCCTGCATCGTGTAGTCGGTGGCTTTAGCTCCTAAAAAAGCTTCTGGCTGTGGTTTCTGTGCTTCATTAGTCTTATTGGTTCAAAGCACTCTCCAAGAACAGCTTCAACAAACAAAAAAAACAACAACTCCTTCCCCCTTCTCGATCAAATTGCCCCATCTTCCCTCAGATTCCATTGATTTGCTAATTTCTTGTTCAGCTTTTTCTGCACCTACCTACACTCCAGTCAGCTTCACCCCCTCACATCCTGTCTCCATCCCTCTCCTCCCTGCCTGTGTCTGTCCTACTCATTTTCAATTCTTTTATCTTTCCACATCCCTCTCTCTCTCCTCCTACTCTCCTCGGTCTCTCTGATGTGTTGTCGGGCAGGCAGGAGCTGTGGTGGTAATGAAACGCGCTGATGGCCTGGAACGAGCACAGCGTTTCACACGTGCACACGGGTGCGTCCCTGAGGCGAGCAATGCACATGAAAGAAGGGAGCCTCGGACCCTTTCGCACCTGCCTCTGTGTGTTTATTCCAGTAGCGTCAGTTCGACGGCAGCAGTTTATACTGCAGTCAATCACCTCCCCTACACACACTAACACACACTAACAGCATCAAACACTGACTGGTGCTTCAGTCTACGAGCACATCTCCATATGAACAAGGAGATTAACATCAGAAGGCTGAGAGCCTTCACCTCACCGCTGCTTTGACTTTTACACGCTCCCCCTGCTTCTCACACATCTGCTGCACAGGTTTCCCATTTTTCTGACAACTAAGGGTAAATGACCAGCGGTTAATCCAACTTCAACTCTCATAAACTAAAAGGTGTTTTGGTTATTTAATTTGTTGTTTTTTAAAAAAGAACATTAAGAAAGTATATAGTTTTCTCTTGTCTTGTGGGGCAGTCCGGCAGCAGGATGACCGTCTGGCTGCTTTGTTGTGTTCTCCACATTTCAATGCTTCACTTTCAGCTGGTTCAAATATATTCCTGCTGAATAAATCTTAGAAAAGAATCGAAAGAAGAATTACACGAATCGCAATTTAACTCAAACTGACCACCAAAACAATCGCACACGGATGGAATGGGGAGAAAAGCGTTTTGTCCGAGCGCAAACAGAAACCCGGGCTATTTAAGAAGCTGGAGTTTCTTTATTCTTTCTGTAAAAGCTGGAAGCTACAGTTATTTCTGCTCAGATACATTAAAGCTGGTTTTCTCTGAACGACTGCTGCCAACTTCCAGTTGTTCGGGGTAAGAACTGCTCTACAAGGCAGACTGATCATCACACAACGTGCAGTGTGAGGGATGGATGGGTATCATCTGTCCTGCTCAGGTTAATCTCAGTGCCATTAAAAACGATCCAAATGGCCGATTCCTTCCAGCGTTAGGCTTCTCTGGCAGAATGAAGTGCGTTTGGAGGGAGGATAAAGGAGCGCGGCAGGTAAATGATACTCAAAGTGTCATCTTTTCAGAGAGGAAGCTTGGCGCTCCCCCAGGAGACGTCTGATGAATATTTAAATGTGGCAACAACAGTAGCGGCGTGCCAGGCCTGTCAGGTCTGGAGACAGGCTGCTAGTTTGAGGGCAGAGAGCGTCACTTCTCCACCTCTCACTGCTTTGTCAGCTTGTTTTTTAGGTGGGAGCTTTGTCGCTGGGCTGAGGATTTCACTCCGCTTTGATTTCTCTCCCGACTTTCCCTTTGGTGCGTATTTCACAGGCGCTGAGGCAGCGCTCATTAACACACCGACCATAGCTTTACTCTTCTTCATGCCACCGTACTACCTGGCACCTCACTTTACCGTCCCACGAGAGACGCTGTAACAATGAGAAATGCTGTTTATTCATCTTAAATGAGCATTTGTGCTGTTGTGTGATGAAGAATGGTGCTCCTGCTGTGTTCATGGCAGAGCTGACATGCTTTGGTTATACCTAGCTCACACTGGTTTGTATAAACAGGATCAAATACTCAAAATGTTCTGCTTTATTTTACTGTCTCATTCACAAAAATGTGACCCAAAAGGAAAAATAAAAGACGGCGAGGTCAGAAATCATCAGAGCAGAATGAATTCAAAATCTGCTGAAAGAGATGTCGGTGGCTGTTCCTGAATTAGAGCAGTTATCTCAAGAAAAACTGCTCTGCAATATAATTTACAGCATCAAGATCTCCACAGATGATGCAAAGAAATTCCACATGCACTTCATTTAGTTGAGTGCAGGAGTTATAATTCTGTGGATAAAGGTACTGAAGCTTTCCAAACTCATGTCTGGTTAAATCATGAGGAGGAGAAAAATTATGAGGAGAGGTGTCTAATTGTGACGAAGCTGGTTTTTATATGAATTATCCTGTTAGACTCAGAGGTCAGAAATGTTGCAGTTCTGAATCTGAAAGGAATTATAAACAGGGTGCAGGGAACTCCTTATCGAACCTGTCAATACAAGATCAGGCTGAGTGTCACTCATAAGTCAAGTCCCATGTTAGATGTTGACTTTTACATGGATACAATTAATCTAACTTTGTCGCCACTCAGAGGATCGGCAGGAATCAGATCCATGTTCAATATAACATGCTGCTGTGAAAAAACTCACAGACATTCAGTTACTGTGAAAAAACACTCACCGGTCACTAGGGGTGTGTACTGGCCAGCGAAAAGATATATCACACAATACAGGGGCAGCGATACAACATGTCACACAATACAAGAGCAACATGTCACACAATAGAGGGAAATTATACGATATGTCACACAATAGAGAGAAAATTATACCATATGTAACTAGGGCTGGGCGATAATTCGATAACGATATATGTAGAAAACAGATGCACGTGCGCTAGAAAAAAAGAGGGTAAACTGTAGGCGCCGATATGACAAAGTTCCACAGAACTCAGGTTGTATGATCTGTGCTCTGAGGCAGAACTGATCTTTCACTCGGACAGTGTGGCTGTAAAGCTCTGCAGGATGCTTCTCTGGACAAGAGGGAGGGATGTATCTGCTGTTCGTGTTAGCTGAGTTAGCGACTGTATTCAGCGTCATTAAATTCCTCTGCTCCATAGCTAACAGCTGATCATCTGACAGTCCTGCAGACGCTACAGAGACGTCTTAGAAACGGCAGAAAACTGCAGATGATGAAGGGAGAAGGCAACTCAAACCGATTACGGACGGAGGAATGGAAAGTGAAACTTAAACATGGTGACGGAGTAGCGTTCAGTGTTGCATTCAGGGTTAGCTTGGAAAAAACAACTCAAACGATCTACCTCATACAAAAATGACTTCAATATTAAGAAATAACCCAATCAAGGTTAATTATGGCTAGAGTCTACTTGGACTTCCTAAAAGCATATATAAGTTTTATACAATTAAAAAATATCCTATTAAAAACATATAAAAACAGATCAATTTAAATAATAATAATAAATATAGAATAATAAATATCAATATCAATCAACATGAGTTCGCTTTTAATCAATATATTTTCTATATATTTCAATATTTCCATTATTTATGTATATTGTCCAGCCCTAAGCAGGCAGATGTGGGAGAAGCTCGTTGTCGACCTCTCAGTTAGAAGCCTAATGGGGGCAGGTTACTTTTCAAACTGGCATCATTATTAAACACTATCGTAATATGTATCAATATCGATCAAAATGGGAAAAATATATCGTGATACTACTTGTGGCAAATCGACCAGCCCTATATGTAACACAATACAGGGGCAACGATACAACAAAGCCTAGCTGAGTATTGTTGCAGACCATGACCATCCATTTCTGAGCACAATGAGATGGAGGAACGGGAGATTCTCATCATGGTGGAACCAGTTTACAGATGGAACCAGTTTACAGCTGGAACCAGTTTACAGCTGGAACCAGTTTACAGATGGAACCAGTTTACAGCTGGAACCAGTTTACAGCTGGAACCAGTTTACAGCTGGAACCAGTGGACACGGGGCAGCTTCCATCTTGCTGCTTCAGCTCCACAAGCTTTGAATCTGTGAGCGACTGACTTGTGTTTGTGCGCACACACACACACACACGCACACACACACACACTCGCTCACACACACACGCACACACACACACACACACGCACACACGCACTCGCGCACACACACACACACACACACGCAC
>JAVQJG010195527.1:0-11528 GCA_036024015.1 Craterocephalus amniculus | reverse complement strand
CATCTGCACTTTACTGTTGTCCATGTAACGCATAGGATAGTGTGAAACGTAATTTCGATTCCTTTGTATGTCAAGCACATGTGAAGAAATTGACAAATAAAACTGACTCTGACTCTGATCTAACGGCTTTCAAGAAAGTGAGGGCTTCTTTATCATATGAATCGTATGAAGAAAATATTCTCTGGTTGCAGCACTTTTGATGTAATTATTGAATGAATGAAATGATTTTCTGTAACCCTGGGTATTTTATTTGATGTATCAGGTTTCTGGGACATATTGCATCATAATATTGTAAAAACGTTGCTCAAAACCCCATTGTATTCGATGATACTTGTTTTCTGCCCCCTGGTGGATGGATTTTACACTACAGAAGGTCTGACATCATCTTGCCACACATATATGGTCCATATGTGCACTTTTTTCTACTTGAAGAGCCAAATAAAGACTTGATATTCAAAACTATTAAGATTTTCAATCTATTATTTTTTTCTAAGTCCGATTTTAAAGTATAAAAAATAACAATACAGTTTAATTAAACATTTCAAACAATAACCTTGTGGTTAGATTCTTTTTCTCATACAACTAATTAAGTTATAAATGAAAATAAATAATCAAAAAATTATAAGAAATGTTCAAATGATGAAACAACAATCCCGAGCAAATCATCCTCAAATATTCTGTAGACGTCACGACACTCTTAGCAGACACTGTGTCTGTGTCCCTCTGAAACAAGAGCAGAACAATAAATGGATCTGTGAAAAGCATCACATCCACTCAAAGTCCATTGTTCATGAGGACATCCCACAGGAAAACGTTGCATTCCTTTCTGATTCAGTAAAGCCACTTTGGCATGCCATACAGACAGAAGGGGTAAAAATAAGAAATAAATGTAAATGATTGCAGATGTCAGCGAGTTAGAACTGAACGCAATCATTTAGCCTTATGGAACTTCAAACCTGCTGCGTAATACCCACCTTTTCACTCCATGCCCACAGCCCGATGGCCAGGAACGCCACTCCAAGGAACTGACAGACAGGAGACAAGACAGCAGGATTATTGTGCTGTGACTGCAACATGCAGTCATCACACAGAAACACATGGGAGAAACCACCGAGAGATTTTCCTGGCAGTGCTCCACAGCTGAAAATTTCTCATGTCAGCCTGCAGAATCAGCAGGAGAGACTCCCACATTAGAAAGGATCTTTAAACAGTCTGAATGCATTATGACAGGCTGACTCTACAAAAGCCTACTTAAAACATGGAATTTTAATGATTGAACGGCAAGTGGGAAACACTGGTTATATAATACAGATACGTTAGTTTCGTCATAGTATTATCATTTAGCATTATATCTTAATGAGCCAGATTTAAGGATCGTTTATAGTAGTTTTATGGGGAGTGTGATTGACTGTCTTTCGTCTTCATTATATCATTGTAATTTTTATGGTTATGAAGACAATCTCAGGGTTACCTGCTAAAAACTACTCATGACTGTATTCCACCTGGTCTTGATCTTTGTAGTTTGTCCATGTATGACTTAGTGGAACATTTGCATTGTTCATAATGTCATTGCTATTGTTAAGAGCACCAACAGCAACAAAGCAAAAAAAAGAAAGAGGAGGAAAAAAACCTGCTGAGAATAAGAGTTTCTTGCCAAAAACATGGCACCTTCTGCTTATCTTATCTCACAATGATGAGCAGAACAAAAGTGAAACAGTCTGCTAGCAGAAAATCTGGCAGCAGGGGTTGTAGCCCCTCACAGCAACAATTCAGATGAGATCAGGTTTTTGCTTTGGTATTGTGGGTAATTGGTAAGGCTAAATTATTTCTGGAAAAATAGTAGAGCAATTACAAACAGATTTATTTCCATCGCTGGGATCTGGAGAAGCAGTGAAAATACACATATGGTCAATAGAAACCTTTGAATTGTTTAAAAAGCCATCAATAGAATCTGGTTAGTCGTTTACCCTTCCTGGCCCATTTCTAACTTTTCCGTTCAATGATATCCTCTCATAGATCACACCATTAATATGTTATGCCTAGTAACAGCTTAACAAAGCAGGAATGACCCCTTTTTTCTTCCCATGGACCAGGTGGGTGTAGGACAGGCCCGCAGCCTTGTGTGGGTCTCAGGCAGAGAGGACGTGTTTGTTTTCCTTCACACTGCTTTGACAGGGTGATTAGAGATGATGACAGCTCTGAGTGCAGTTTCCCTGCCCAAACATCATCATGTAAGTGCAGGACAACAAAAGGCACAGCGTACTGTTAGGTGACAGATGGGGCAAGTGCAGCGAGCAGCCTGCAGAAATGATACCACCTTTTTTTTTTTTGTCCGGTTAAAACACAAAATGCCGCAAAATAAACACAGGCCTGAAGTGGCACAGGGACTTACCCAAAATATGATGTTGAATCCGAAGATGAAATACTTGATGCAGCAGCTCACTTCATGAGCCTTGAAATGCTTCCCTGACATCATTTTGTTGCCAAACGAGGTCCCCGCTACGCTGGGAGCAATCACATGAACGGGTCTCTGATGTTTGAAAATCTGCCGGAGGAAACACCCTTTAATGGTTTTTCATAGCTCGACAAAAACGCACCGTTCTGTTCTTTTCTTTTTCTGGTTTCCTTTTTCTTTTTCTTTTTATCGTCTCATCATGAGCATCACCCTGACAAAAGGCGCAGATGCAGCCGCAGAGGAGCGTTAAGTCCGTCAAGTCTATCCATACACGACAGCTTTACCCGCCCAGGGTCCACGAACGTGTAACGGGAAATAAATCCACGGAGGTAACCAGATTACAAGCGATGGTTTCCCATCTGACCCGCAGCCCACACCATGGACATGGCTGGTCGCCTGCTTTGACGACTGTTCTTGGAGCCAAAGATGAGTAGGGTTTGGAGAAGGCGGGACTTCCGCTTTGGTTCTCCCAAACGGCAACAAAACAAAATCATTCAGTCGGTTTTTAATCATCACTAATTGCGCCTTTAATGGAACTAAATTAAACCCAATTAAACCACGAGGCCATGTAGACCCAGAATGACCGATATTTCATGAACCGGTTTTAATAAATAACTTGGAAAATAAATAAAGATGTATAAACACATAGGGCTACACACTGAAACTGTTAAATAATTTAAAAAAATAGCTTAATAAAACCTTATAAACACCTAAGTTTTAAGAAATGTCTATTCTGATTCTTTAGACTATTTTGTATTTTTTTTATTTGATATTTTTGGTATTTCATTTCTTATTTCGTATTTGCTATTTTGCTCCTTTTTTTGTTTGCCTGTGTGTTTTCTTATTCGACACTTTAAAATTTTGTAATTTTGAAAAAGTTTAAAATGTAAAAAACTTTCTCTCTTTCTCTCTCTTTCTCACACACACACACACACACACACACACACACACACACACACACACACAGAGTATTTCCTCGGTTATATCAGACTTCAACCTATCATACCCCAGTCGATACATTGGACTGGTGACACTGGCATATTGGACACTGCAACTAGACTACTTTATGTATTTTACCGCCCTTTACTTGTTTTTGAGGAGCTCCACTTTGTATTTATACATCTTCATATTCCCTAATTTCACTTGTATGGAAAGTTAAATCCCAATATTCATTAAGACCTGCAGGTCAGTTAATGCCTCACACTGCAAACAACTATATTGTGTATTTATAGTAAAATATTGGCTGCAGTGTTTGCCAGGAATCTAAAATAATTTCTACTGTGCTCCAATTATCAACTTTGTAGTGTGTTTGCGGCACAGGATATTAATGGTTCTACATTCATTCAACCTCTTTAGCTCTAATATCAACACGAAAACTGATGGTTAACTACAAGTTTTAGATGAATTATGTCGCCCCCTGGTGGCTGCTTCTGCTCACAGCATCTTCCGGAGTGAATCTGTGAACAAAGCTGAACATGTAGTTTGTTATTTTTATGACTAAACATACTCAAACCCGCTGTAGTCATATTCATTATTTATTACATAAAATAAAATACCAAAATTATTATCTGTTACATATATTTGTTTACAAAACAGGATAATTTATGAAAATAAATATTTCTGTGCAATTTTTCTGTATTGTCAACACAGGTGGATAAACACAGATTTAAATGAAAACAAGTCAGTAAGAAGACATTACTCATATTCATACCTTATGTCTGTAGTTACATATTATAATGGAGAGGAAAGCATTCCTTCATGTCATGCTGATTCACAAACTTATTTATCAAGCCATCATTCGTATTTTACTACAAAGAACCTATAAAATAGTTCACCATGTCTTGCAGTACGCTGTAAGTCTCCAAAGGGTTTCTTCACATTGCTCCAAAAAAAACCCTTCTGAAACCACATTCTAAAAAGGTTGGCAATACAAAAGGTCCTCATCTGATATCAAAATTGTTCAACCATCAATTTTGACTACCCCTCATACAAAAAATAGAATAGATTTCAATCAAACAAAATACTTCTGATTAAAAAATATTGCTTTAGTATTTTTGCCAAATTTTCTTAGTGATTCTTTATTTGACCTGTGCTGATAGCAGTTAAAATTTGAAAAAATATATAATAAGTTAAACAAACATTGAAAAAAAAAAAAGCTTTGTATCATAAGGACCTCGAAGTTGGATCTGGTTTTAAATCCAAGTAAAATATCCTCCTATTCTATCTGACACACATCCAAAACTACAAACATCTATTTGCAACTCATTATCTTATTTGGTTGAGGCTGTATTCTTTGAAGCACAATTCAAAATACTTCATCATAACCCTGAAATGTGGTTGATACTTTGAGATGTCTGAACTAAAAACAAGGTTGCGCTTTAAAAGCTAAGCATTAGCAGGTTAACTTTAGACTAACTCAGTGTATCCGACATGATCTTATATTTTCTATATGCATTTCTTTTCTCTACATTTCTACTTTGCGGGTTGGGTTTCTATTAAAGGTGCTAAGTCATTCATGAATATAATCAGCTATATTCTCAGAAAAATAACTGCCTAAAATTGTTAGTTAGCTAAATGTACACAAGCACATTAAACACACTACTCTTACATTATACTGAAGAATCACAGTACCATGCTGTCGTAAAACAAAACCCATGTGTAACAGAGAGAAGTGGAAAGCGTTTCTGACATCTTGTCAGCACAGAGGCAGGAATATATCAGCCTAAGGCTTTGGGTGAATTACCTTCTTGTTCTTGAACATCTTATGGACCTGTTTGTTAGTTTACTGAGTCTTACGTGACTGGCTGAGCTGTGCAGTCTGCATTAGTCACAGTTAATTACTCCAGTGCTTTATTATCTCTAAACATGATTTTAAATTAGATGTTAGATTAATGCTTATAAAGGCAACACAATGCTTACAAGGTTTTCAGACTATCATGAAATATATTAAATCATCTCTTTGAAGAAGTCTCAATGCATAAAAGTCATACTTTCACCCCAAAGACGTTACACAATGTCTCATCATGCAAAGCCTGAGAATATGCGGGGAACACTATAAAGGTTTCTTGGCTTTAAAATGTTATTTGGAGAGTAACCCCTGTGTTATGTAATGCATACATTTGACGCCAGAGTCTGAGAAAACACTGCTTTGTAACAATCTAAAGAGCAGCTCCGGGCAGGAAAAAGGGTAAAATGTGCGTCTAGTCAATCCTCCTGTCACAAAAAACGCCGGCTGAGGATGCCGAGCTGGGATATCTTGCTGGTGGGAATCTGCAGAACGGTGGACCAAGCCCTCTTTAAGTCACCTTGATAGTTGACTTCTTGTGGACACAGAGTAAGGAAACATACGGCACACCGATGAAAGCCCATTTCTCGTTGGGCCAGAACATTATGACAGGGCCACGCTCCGGGGCCTCCGTTGCAACGTCGAAGTAGGCGAAACAAACGCAACCCAAGTAAGAGGCCAGACAGATGAGGATGTGCCTGCAGGAGCAAGAGGAGAGTTACTGAGACAGATTCGCTGTAAAAGGCTAAATTAACAGACTTACTCATTTTGAACTTAAAATCTATGAACAGCTTGTTTACAATGTCATGTTTTCTTAAAAAAAGAAGTCTCGCAAAGGATTCCTGCCATTCATTTTGAAAACTGCTTTGTGTCTGCTTCATTTTCCTCCGCCGTTTCTCATTTCTAGACATCTAGAAATTCTCCTCTGCACAGTTGCATTAACTCATTTACTTTCAGCTAAACTTAAACTTTAAAGAGCAAATAGCTCACAGACAGGACAAAGTGATGACGGCTGAGTTTTCGATTCCCTTTAAATAGCCACATGAGTTTTCAGAGTTTGCTTTGAGCTTACCAAGCACAGTGTAAGTAGGGGAAGTTAACAGATGACCACATCTCGCAGAATATCCTGTCGCTGATCCAGCAGAGCAGAGCCAGCGCCCACCAGATCCCCGAGATCAGGCCCAGCTTGAACACACGTGGGTTTTCACACCTGCAGCAGCGACAGAGCACTGAGAAATGTGTGCAACTCTTAGAAAAAACACACACACAGACAGAGGCACATGGACAAAAGCTAGTATATATATATGGCGACATAAAAAGCATTATCATTTAACCCAAACACACTGTACATGGTTTTACACCTGCAGGGCCGGCTAGCAGCATGTAGACAGACTCAAGATGCATTTCACAGGTGCTGCGTCAGGTCTTTGAAGTATTACTTTGCATTTTTCTAAGAACATCACATTCAGATGCTGCTGCAGAAAGTTTCCTATTTTAGGCCTGTCATTACTTCTTTTTTTATCCTCGACTTGTGTCGATTTTCCTCTTCGATTGCATTTCCATTTGTATTAGCAAATTTTCCAGCAATCACTGGAATCACTGACCTCACGGCTTGCAATTCCCTTCTTTCAACAAGTATAATAAATGTGAAGCACCTTTGTATCTGCACTCACAGCAGATATAGCAGCTTCCTTTAACTCCTGTGGCTCTGCAGCTGTTTGCACCTTTCATGATAAAACACTACATTGTTAAAGTGGCTCAAAGGTATTTTTTTTGCTTCAAATAAGTCTGTGATGGGTCGGTGATTTAGTTCTACTAAACTTAAACAGTCAGTACCTGTTTTCATGCGCAGTTAAGGATAAGATACTCAAATCTTAAATTGCCCTTAATGTAGCGTAAAATTTCTCTGTGCACAGTGATGTGCAACATAAATAAACACACCGTGACCTACAAAGACATGCTAATCCAGAGAGCCACACATAAGCTATTCTTAGTCGTGTCCTCCTTACAAACCTCAGTCACAGTCGGAGTAAAGCACTCAGAGCCCAAAACAAACGCAGCAACACGGAAACCTGACATGACAACTGCCCTGTTGACGCAGCAGCTGCTCAGTGACAGCATGCCACCTCCCCCTCTACTTTAAACTGTCTGTTTGATAAAGCCGTGATGTTTTACAGGCCTCCAACTTGACTTACATACATTTATCATTACCAAGTGAACAACAAGCAGCCCTCAGCTACAGGGGGATAGTTTAAAGTAGGACAGTTTCATCCCGATGGTACAAACACAGATATGTGGGTTAATCAATAAGCAGCTGTTCCCCCTCTCACAGATAAGCACAACCAGAGCAAAAAATTATTTCTCTGCCTGATCCCGACTGCATGTTGGATGGATTAGCAGTGAGAACTTTGTCAGACAAACTAAAAATCTGAAATGTGTGACTACATGGAATTTGAGTAAAACTATCAAAGCAGAAAAAATTTCCAAAATATTTTGTAAAACACTAACTTTGCTTTTTGTTTAGTTGAAATCTTTGAGTGAAATAATTCTCTTTGACAGATTTTTTTTTCTTTAGGTAAAACACCAAAATGATGACGTCATTGTTTTTGGTTTGTCTTAACATCAGCAAGTCCTGCAACAAGTGGCAATCAAAGCAACAACATAGAGATGTTACATCTTAAACTGACAAATGTTCTAAATCTGACATTTTTATTTTGCTAAAAGAAAATAACTGACTGAAATAATAAAATAGATATTATTTCTGCAGCATAAAGAATAAATAATAGCTTTAAGAAAAGTCAGGCTTTGAAGAGTTTGAATAAATATTAGAGAAACCAGCCATCATCAGAATACAGTTTATTTTCTTGTTTACATAAATGGTCAGAATTTAACCTCTTAATGTTTAAATCAAAGATCTTTTCTGGATAAAAATACTTTCAATAAAACATTTTCTTGCAATGATTCACTAATGGTGTGGATGCAACCTGAATGAACATGGTGGATAACAGTTACGGAATGACAAATTCAAAGTAAATATAAATAGATGTTTGCTTCAATAAAAGTTCAAGTAACTTTGTCTTGCTTCTCTTTCTAAAATTTAAATAACTTGTAAAATTAAGAATCTCATTTGTTTTTGTTACATTGGTGTCAATTCTTCAAAAAAAGACAATAATAACTGGACTGGTTTAAAAATTAAATGGTTTATAAGATAAATATTATGGATGGGAAAAAACCATCAGACCAGGCTCACATTTTAATAGACAGATGGGAAAATAGGTGAGTTATATAACACACAATAGAGCAAATGGCCCTCAGATTAGATGAACTAAATTAGCCATCGATATCTGCTCTGTGCAGGAATCTGTAACACAAAACATGTTATATAAATAGTAGATAAGGGCTTAAATGGTGACAATGGGAAAATTGTCTATCAGGTTCATGTTCATTTTTAATATGATATCATTCAAATATATAAATAAACTATTTTATGAAATTGCATTCAATATAAATAATTAGACATTCTGTTATTCTTACTGGTACCCATTGTGATTTGTATACGGTTTTAAAACTTGAATAAATAATTTAAAACTGGATAATTCACCTCCAATGTTTCAGCAATATTTCAATATTCTTACTATTCATATATTGTTCCAGTTTGGAGTGGCAGTACTGCACTGTCAGCCTTGTACACTGAAAGTTTAAAGAATGGATGCAAACAAAGCAGGATAGGGCAGTAAACCAAGGGGCAACCTTCCGCTAAAAAAGTGATGCCCATGCGGAAGTGCAAAAAATTGCAGTCCCCTCTTCATCCGCTAGGTGCTGGCTGCAAAACAGAGCAATTTCCCATTGGGCCCCATGTTAAAAATGCCAACTTTACAGCAGAATTACACATATTTACAGCCTGGTTTAAAAAACCATTTTAGGGTGAAAATGTCAGGTTTACCTTCATGACAACTGTGGGGGGAGTGAAAAAAATTCTAGCGCCTCTTTTTAGATGTTATTTAATCCAAAAGTTCCTCATTAGTTGTGGGCGTGTCCTTTTGATTAACAGGTGCCAGATATCCGGGAAAACGAGGCCTAGCGTAGCACAACCGCAGTCTTTAGCCGCTAACAGCGCTTCATATCTTTAACTCGCCTTCCTCCGTTAGCTGGTTAGCTGCCGTTAGCTGTGGTTTAGCTTTATTAGCATGTATCTGGGAGTGTAATGGTTGTCAATCATCCCTCCCCGCGCTCACAGCCCCTCTCCGCACCTCGTTGTCGGCCATTTATGGGCTTTCCGACAGTCACGAGACTCATGACGGTGCCAAGATGGCGGAGGAAGGAAACGCCCAATGTGCATCACTTCAGCTCAATACAATACTATTGGTCAAGTGGTTTAAGGGTTTGTCCATTCTTTTTACAGTCTATGGAGAAAACATTGGTGGTGCAATGGTTCAGTTGATCAGATGGAACGCTTCGCTAGCCACAGATTGGTTTGCACGTGATCTGCCGATTCTTCCAGCTTGAAGCTGGAGAATCATAACAGGGAAACATGGAGAACATATCGGCCACGGTCTTTGATTTTAAATGACATTTTATTCTTCTTTTTTTCCCCCTCTCCATGTTCATATTAAGAAGCAATTTAAACCCAAAATTACATTTTAACAGGGAAAAAGTCTTCAATAAATGGAGAGTTTAATTTATCTGGTCCTTTATAGCTTTTTGCTGATCTGACCCTTGAGTTTAGTGAGCCATTGCACCACTAAAAAACGCCCTAAAAAAAACCTTTACCGTAGTTTCGTTTTTTTTGTGCATTTGCCAGACACGCAGACTGCCGTTTATCAGTTTGTGTATTTGTGTGAATAAAGCCTGAGAGTTTAAGATGAATCTGGGTAAAACATAGGGATTATGACTTACATTTTTCTTCTGTCAGCTGTTTGAGCACCTCTCCTACAATCTGCAAGAAGAGATGAGGTTAGTAAAGAAACAATAAATCAAAGTTTACCCACATTACATAACGCTTAAAGACTTCAGATCTAAATAACTGTAATCTGTCATTCGAGTAGGTAGCTGCAATGAAGTCTGCAGTTGCAACAGAAAAGAACAATATCTTTACATTAAACTGACAAATTGTCAGAAATTGCTAAATATAGCTTAATATAAACAAACTACTGGCTCTGCTCCATCACAGGCCTCACAGAAGGGTTTCTAGTCTAACGGACAAAGCATTAGCACCCATCCATTTCTAAAGTTGCCACTGTTATAATGATGGCCGTTACATTTTTCAAATACTTTATTTAAAACAGGAATATGACAAAATATATTATAATGGCCAAATTTTGTCGACCCCTGAGGTACAGGATCAGCCGTTTCGCTATCTGTCCACTGTCCAATGTAGCGTTTACACTAATTACGTTTTTTTCTGTTTTGCACCAATATACTTAATTTTCCATATGTACATACAGAAGGGTGTGCTTTTATCTTGGGTACTGTGTATATTTTCTGTACCGTGACAACAAACTGGATTTCTCAAATGAGAGATGACACGGGTGTAGCTAATCTAATGTATACGTCATGAAGAGGAGAGTGAGACTGCTGATGATCGGGTGGATGATGGTTTCCTGGTTGTTCTCACCTGTCCAACACTCTGAAGAGCCTTCAAGTCATTCTCTGACTTCTCGTACTGTTTGGTTTGTTCTCTCAGCTGCTCTCTCACTGCAAGGTGTGACAATTACACACATCAGGTTAGCTATTAGCGTAGCATGCAAACATAAATCTCACCCGTCCCATATGACCACCGATTTAATCTCTCATTAGAAGTTTTTATCGGTGTATCACCGGGCATCAACCGATGTTTGTGTCCTCTCTGCGGACTGAATTCGGTCAGTTTGACGGTACATTGACAATAATGCTAACTGCATGACAAAGCAGTAGCTAGCCGCTAAGCTAGCCATGGAGCTAACTGATGAAGAAGAAAAAACATACGCTCACAACAGATAAACTCCGTTAGGCTGAACAACAAAACTCAGACTTCACATTCTCTTACATTCTTTTAAACGTCCGTCGACTTCTTTATGTTCGAGTAATTTTTTCCTGTAGTCCTGCAGAGCTTTCTCTCTGGTGTCCGCCATGATGTCGCACTGAATGATGGGAAACTGCGGATTCTTTTCTTTTTTTTTTCTTTTTTTCCCCAGAACTTTATTGACAATTCAGATTAACAGAACATAACAATTAAGACGTATTACAATGCAAGACATGTACACCGACAGATTATACACCAGAAAGACATTAAAAAAATCAATAAATAAA
>JAVQJG010195500.1:0-11005 GCA_036024015.1 Craterocephalus amniculus | reverse complement strand
ATCTATCTATCTATCTATCTATCTATCTTTCTATGATGTTGAGACAGTAAACCTCCTAATTTCTGCTCTATTTCAGGCCACTGAGTCTAAACCAAACATCGATGGGGTCCATGCCAGCGCCACAACAAACGTACAGATCAACATCATTGACGTCAACGACAACAAGCCTGAGTTTTACAAGTGCGAAGATACTTGCGTGGTTGCAACTGAATTCACAGGAGAGATCGCTGAACATTCAATGGGTGCGATTCCCATAAACATGAAGGTCATAGATCTGGATAAGGTCAGAAAGAAATGAAAGCTTTTCCTGTAAGACATCTGTGCCAGCAAAGTCGAAGTAACATTAATGATCAATCATGATTTACTGTTTTATCACTTTATAGACCGCCAACACAGAGCTACGCCTGGAGGGAGCGGACAAGGATGTTTTCTCTGTGGAACCCTCATTCACTCAGATTTCCAATAGTGACGTTCAGATCCTTGTTAGGCAGTCCCAAAACCTGGATTTTGAGAAAAAGCAGCAAATGATTCTTCAGGTAGAAAGAAACAGGAAATAGATCATCATTCCTGTATTTTGCCAACATATCTGTTTAGTTTTTCCTTTTTAAAAGCTCTGCGTGTTGATGGTTCTCACGGTGCATGTGTCATGGTACAGGTGATCGCCATGGATAAAGAAAGCAACCTTGGCTCAACTGCCACCGTTACTATAAACATAAAGGATATCAATGACAACAATCCTACTTTCCCAGAGACCACATACAAACTGAGTGTGCCTGAGCACTCTCCCGAGAACACAGTTGTGGACACCATTACTGTAAGTCTTAAACTATCTGGATTCTTTGTTTCTCTGAGTAATATAAAAAAAAGTTTAAAAAGAGATTTACAGAAGTGTGTCTTTTAAAAATGATTTTCCCAGGCAGATGATCCAGACACCATGGACCAAGGCAACATCACCTACTTGCTTCTCCCAGAAAGCATGTATGCCTACACTAGAGTCACACTCCTCTCTTTGCCTGAATGCAGCCATTTCCTGTAAACATGCAGGTAACTGAACAAGTTGGTCCTGCGTTTCAGATTGACGTACTTTGATGTGAGGCCTAAAACGGGGGAAATCTTTGTGAAAAGCCAAACTCTGCTGGATCGGGAAGCCAGATCTCTGTTTTCAGCCACTCTGCAGGCCAGAGACTCGAATGACAACCCTGGCAGCACCGTGCTGGAGATCACTCTGACCGACATCAACGACCAGTCTCCGGTCATGAGCAGAGACTCTTACCAGGAATTTGCAACAGAGGGCAAACCGTTTGAATACAAGATAAGCGTAAGTGTGTTATAGAATATTTGTTGTTTTGATCATTTCATTTTCACTATCAAGTAATTTTTTTTAACCTTTATGTAAAATTACAGAGTGTACCTGTAAACAAAACACTTTCTGTGGTCTAAGATCCTCAGAGCTGATCAACCCCTAAAACCTTTTTGCATCAGAGAACTGTATGGCACATCTCTGCATGTCCACTCTGTGTTCAATCAATGTGTTACCCCATTGCAATTTATTACAAAATAAGAGTAAACGAATTAGTTTGGAATGATATTACTGTAATGTAGCTTCAATCCACCACCAAGACAATACTTTGTCTTTGGTTATTCTACATCAGAGCAAAGCTAAAAGCATTAAGAATGACAGCAATTCTCCCTTTTTTAATTAATTAATTAAATTATTGTTGATTTTTGTTGGTTTGTTGAAAATTTTTAAAACCTAATAAATACTTAAATGACAAAAAATCTATTTCTGAGATTGCCCCCAAGTGGCAGCAAAGGGTTGTGACATGTAAATATAAATGACGTATACGGGACATCAACAGAGAGTGATGGAGAACTAAGTCAAACCTTTAGTCACTAATGGGAAAAATAGGAAGAATGAAATGTGAAGCTGAAAGCTACTGACTTTTCTGTGTTACTTTAATGTCACAGAGTTTAACACTCTGTGCAACATGCTTGCAAATTAATTCTTTCTTCTCATGTTTCTGCTTTGGACAGGCTACAGATGCTGATGAACCCAACACACCGAACAGCGAAATCATGTTCAGTCTGGAATCGAATGACTTCAGCAGCCTCTTCTCCATCGACCCAAACACTGGTGTGTTAACAAATAATGGTGAGCTGGATCGAGAGGCCCTTGATCCCAGCCTGGATGGGAGGATTGAGCTCAGCATAATGGCCACAGACAAGGGAAGCCCCCCATTGTCCGCCACAGCCCCATTTGTCATCAATGTGGAGGTAGGCACTGAAATGTGTGGTATGTTAAAGCCGATGGTGTGACATCTGGGTTCTAACTTCCTTTCTTTCCCCCTGATGCGCTGCAGGACGTCAATGACAACGCACCAGAATTTAAAGCTTCATCTTACACATTCTCTGTTAAAGAAGGACAAAAAGGCAAGTTTTTCATTTTGGAATATTTTCAATTCATCTAATTGTGGGTATGGATCATGATTTACTTTTTTCATCCGATCAGGTGCACTTGTGGGGTCTGTTCACGCCGTGGATCTGGATCAAACGACACAGTTTAATCGCATTTCGTTTGGCATCATCGGCGGCAGCTTTGGCAGTTTTGTGATTTCATCCTCTGAAGGGGAGACTGGTTACGTGGGAAGAATCACAGTGGACCCCGACATTGAGCTGGACTACGAGAGTGCCCGCAAACAGTACAGCCTACAGGTGGAGGCGGTGGATCTGGGGCTCGAGAGAGCTGAAGTAATGGTGGAAGTGAACGTGTTAGATGTCAACGATGAGAGGCCTGTGTTTGAGTCAGTCCAGCCTGCGCCTGTAAAGGAGAACAACACCTACACCGAGGCCATCGCAAAGTTCGTAGCGCGTGACGAAGACACCACCCATGAGCTGGTCTATGAGCTGGAATCTGTCACATGCAAATGCGGAGAATCCTCCAGACCCTGCGCTTGGTTCGTCATCGACCCGAATGGAGATGTTAAAGTCAATCCAGAGGAAGCTCTGGATTATGAAGAGTGTACTCAGGTGGAAGTAAAGGCTCAGGTGGTGGACGTGAACACAGAGATTGGACAGAACAACAGCCTCATACCAGGTCAGAGCGGGGCTGGTGACACACTGAGAACACTGGAGCTCTGAGTAATTATAAAGTTATGGAGCAAAGATCTCACATGCTAGCTGGTTCACTCTCTGTTTTTATGTCTGTCTGGAATCTTCCAGGAGTAATGATGATCAATATTGAAGACATCAACGACAATGCTCCACAATTCAGCCCCCCAGAATCTGTTTTTGGTAAGCCTTTGAAATATAATCCTCAAAATAATTTTGATTTAATCGTTTCACATGTAGATCTTTGAAAATAAGTTATCCGGTTTCCTGTTTCTATAAAGATTAAACTCATCACTTTTTGCTAAGCAGAACTGGTTCTGTAAGTGCTAAAGATGGAGAGTTGGTTGATAAGAGTTTTAGAACAGAACACCAGTAAACAAGAGACAGAATATTAGCCTGGGTTATGTATTTCATAGGAGAATGATGAGCTATTATATATCTGTGTGGTTGTCTTTTGCTTTAATAACTGTTTTAAAGCATTTACTACATTAGTATTATCCACATTAGTACATGTAAATCGAATCCATAAATAAACTGAATAAGGAATTTGCTTCTTACAGTTATGAAAAGGGGAATGCTTAGTGGTAAAACATGAAAAATCCAAATTCTACTCACCTAAAAACATAACTTAAAGCAATAAAAAGCTTTCAATCCAGGAGTTTAACTCTAACTTTTCGTCTTTGGACTGTAGTTGTGGTGTCAGAAGGTGCAAGTATAGGGACGTCAGTTGCAAAAGTCACTGTAAGTATAAATGGAAACACTCAGAACTGACATCATTTGTAATGGTAAACATAACCTGATGCCTGGACATTCTTGATAATTTCTCTTTTCCTGCTCTCAGGCTACAGATCTGGACTCTGGAGAAAACAGCAAGATTAAGTTCAAAGTGGCAGCTGTACACTTTAAGGACACAAACGATAAAATAACTAACAAGACCAATTTGTTTGAGGCAGTCACTACACAACAAGACAGCGTGTACATTGGGCTTATTCAGTGAGTATAAAAGCATCCATCCCACCCATCATCTTAATACTTGCAGACTTTGTTTTCTAATGGAGAGGTTATGGGTTAATATGTGTCTGCACCACACTGACTTTCCACAGAACTACCCAAGGCCTTGATTTGGCCCTGCAAGGGAAATATTTGGTGACAGTAACAGCTACAGATAACCCTGGCCTCTCTACCAGCACCATGGTGGAGGTGAGTAACTAAAATCCATGGATACTTCATGTTCCCATGCTCTGTCTGTGCTGCGTATACCAAAGTGCAGCCTGTTTTGACGTTATTAAAACTATTCTTCATGTTTCAGATTTTCACGGTTGACATAACATATAAAGTTGAACTGGAATTTGACATTTCTGAAGAAGAAGTCAAAAATAGGGAGGATGAAATCAGGAGGTGTGACTCTTATTCCAATGTTAATTCAGTACAACTTTGAGCCTGTTTTATTAGCAGCATTTTCTGAAACATTCAAATCTAATTCTTTTTCCCCGCACAGGACCCTGATGTTTGCCACTGATTCTGTAGTTAAAATTGTCTCAGTTAATGCCATCAAAACTAAAATAACCAGGCAAGTTCCTTTGTTTTTAAATGTTACAACCAATATACACAAGTTCTCATCCACACCCAAAACCACACATGGGCATGGATAATATAGTCAATGTTTCTGTTTGGTTAATCATACTCCAAACTCCATATTCCTGTTCTCCATAGCCTGTTTTTGTTCACTAGGTGGTGCCAGTGATCCGGCCCAGAAAATGCTCCTGAAAATAGATTATTTGATTATATTAGATGATAAAGGAAAACTGAAAATTTCCTACTTCAAACACTGAAACATTGCAAATATATTCTATGTTGTGAAAGTGTGTTTTCTATTCTTTGCTTAGGGAAACAGAAAAAAGTGTGGTCGTGGCCTATTTTGTCTATGCTAACGGGACAGCTCTCACTGCCAGGGAAGTGGAAACAAAGCTTTCTGATCCTGAACATTTTCTTGCACTGAAAGAACTCGGCCTCAGTGACATCGTAAGTTTGGATGATTTTTGAGAATTCTTATGTTTAAAGTTATAATTTCTTGCCCAAAACTGAAATCAGCAAGTAAATATGAAACCTTAAATTTCTATATTATTATAAAAATAGAGAGGTTGATTTATTTTTCTTTTGTTTTAGGGGGAAGTTGTTCAGACTGAAAAAGAAACCAACCCTATGCTGTACGTCCTGATGGGGATGGTCGCAGGCCTCGTTGTTGTGCTGGCTATCCTCACCACCTCATTGTTATGCACCCGCCGAACGTAAGAAAACTGGGTTTGGAATAAGGATAGAAAAAATTATTCTTCCAACTTAAAAGAAACACTTTTTTTCAAAATAACTTCAATCCAAATATATCCACAATTTCTCTGATTAGCTTTTTATTTTTCTGTACAGCTTCAAGAGAAAGCTGAAGGCAGCAAAAGCCATGAACTCTGCATCCATGGTAAACGGCGACAACCAGAAAAGTGGTACAGTGGTACCTGGAACCAACAAGTATACCATGGAAGGGTGAGGAGATAAACATACCAGTGAGTTGAATAAATGTATAATTCACACTATATAAATCTGTTTGTTCTCTTTTGCAGGGCCAATCCAGTGCTTAACCTCAACATCGACTCAGCTTTAGCTCTTGACATGGATGAGGAGAGCTCTGACGTAGACAAAGTCAGGTACAGAAACCCCTCTTTTTGTTCCTCTGCTGCTGCTCCGTACACTGGGATCATTTCCAGGTGGACATTTTGTCATAACGTGCACATTACAGTATGTTGGAGTGCCGAACTTCTCCTCCCGGTCATGCCATGTGCCCTTTCTTTCAATCAAGACTCATATTAGAAAACTCTGAGGTGGCTATTTTGGCATTTGAAGTTACTTTTGTTTTCTTCTTTCACACCCAAGCCTCAACTCCCTGGACTACAGTGATGATGCAGGCAATGAAAAGGGCACAAAATCCTCCATGGTGAGTTTTTATTTTGGAATCCATCATCTGTTTGTTTTTTGAAATTTGAACAAAACTGTCTAACTTAAAAAACTTGCCCTGGATCACAGCAGAATATCCAGGAAGAGGAGGAAAACGACGGTCCACCAGAGTACAGTGAGCCTCTGGGTGCGGCGCTGGCCCAGATGGGACGGCGGAAAGGCAATGACCAGCCTTCTGTTGGTTTTAATAACCCCGTGTTTGACACAACAGACCTGTGATGTGCATCACAAACGGAGCAACTTAGACTAGAAGCCTCAGAAGGACACTACCATGAAAAACCAAATCAAACATATCTCTAAATAGGCTTCTGTTCTGACTGTTGGTAATGTATTATTCAGCATATGTGATGAGTTGGCACAAGATTCATGACTTCTGAGGGATGAATTAATCTAATAAAACATTTATTTCAAGAAAAAAGTAACCAAAATGGGAGAACATTTTCTGTGAATATGATGTAGAAAGTTCATGAAGTTTAGGTCGGACAGCAGAGAACGCAGACCAGTCCTAGTCTCACTTTTTAATCCACACAAAAACAAAGAAAACAACCCTGTTTGTATTCAAGTTTGAGAAAGTACAATTTATACATGCTGTAGTTTTCATATTTGATAGTTCAAATAAAATTTAAATTAAACTTGTGGCAAAAACTTAAAAAGGTAAAATAAATGTTTCAAAACTACAAAAACATTTTGACACAAACAAGACAGCAAGTAAAACAAAAGTTAGTTGCACATTAAAACACTTTATTTCTATTAATATTAGTTTTTAAGTTTTTTTTTTGCTAACTTGTATTTCGGCAAATGCTACTAGAAAGTAAATCAACAGAGAAGAATTTACAAGAATATTGTATGATGTTTGCGTGTAATGAATGCATGTCAGCCAAAATCTTGTTTCATTTGTGATTGCAATTTGTTTGATGCACTTGCTTCAGAAAAAAAGAATTTGCTCGGTGGATTCATGCAAGTGACTGCTTAAAAAGATTATTTCATTGTTTATGGACAACTAAATGAATGTATTACAAGTGCAATCTGTGAATAAAATCTGTTTCTTCAAATGTGGACTTCTGAGAGATTAATGCATGAACACCAAGATCACTGACACGGCAACAAAACCTGAACTAAAACACGTTTCAAAACCATTTTCATCACAATATTTACAAAGAGACCACTTCTGTGGTATCAAAACAGTAAGGAGTAATGACTAAAAGGAGCCTGATGCCAGCCGTCATTACTTCTCTGAAAAGATGATTGTGCTCCATCATTACTTGAAAACTTTTCAATTATATAACTGAATTAAAGCAAAGACCAGAATATCAGATGTAGAAAAAGAGTGCAATAAAAGCTGAGACTCTCACACAAACAATAAGCAAACACCCAAAGCAATTAAAGTTGTGTTACATCCCATCAAAAACCACCTTCACAGCACACCAACAAAGTCCACAATCTGTCATCCCATTCTGTCGCAGATGTGTTGGAAACCAGCAGCAGAGCTGGTTGCCATGGCTTCGTGTTGTCTGATGGAGCTAAAATGACTAAATGGACGACTAAATATGAAAACATGAGAGTGGCTGAGCTCATAATGACACTTTTGCAACATGGAGTCCATTACTCTGTCAGTCTGTGCAAAGAGAAGCCAAAGCACAAAAATAAAACAGGATGGTTGTTTCTGTGTGATTAACGCTTCGCGGTACAAAGTCTGTACGCTTTTGTGCTCATTTGTCTTGTGTGAGGAGGCGATTTGTTTCTCCCCCTGTCACCACAATGCCACGCTGTTGTAAATCACAGCCACATATTGTATTTCGTGATCCTCCACCAGTTCTGTCACTCCGCGGCCTGAGCTCTGGAGCAGCAGTGCGGCTGCTGCATGTTCTCCATCAGCTGGCGGAAGGGGTTTCTCCTGCGCCTCCTCCCCTTCCCATCCCGCTCCCCTACCTTCCCTGCGCGGCCCTTGCCCGCACCCCCTTGCCCCGCCTCTAATGTGAGCGGTGTGGCTGAAGGGTTGAGTGGAGGCGGGGGAGGCATGGAGGACTGCTTCTTTTGTTTCATCACCTGCTTCTCAAGGTGCTTCTGGATGGCTGAGCCCAGCACGGCCACTTCCACCACTGCCCCATACACCTCCCACGTCATCCCTTTCTCATCCCAGCTCACCTCCTGCACCGGCTCCTCACACTTCTCCTCGCTTTGATCCTTACAGTTTATAACCTCCTTTTTGTCCTCCGCCTCTCCACTTTCGTCTTTTTTATCTGCCTCCACCTCCACGATCTTCTCCTCTATGCTCGGCTCCTTCTTGATCTCAGGAAAGGTGGTGGCGACCGGAGTTCTGGGGGTCATGGGTGCTGTAGCGACTGAGCGAAACTCCACCTGTGTACCCACCTGCAACTCAGCATCTTTTGTCTCTGCACCTGCGGCCGCACATTTCCCCACAGAGCTGGGGAAGTAGAAGGCTTGGCCGCCCTCAGGAGGAGTCATGGGGCTGGTGGCGGCAGACTGGCACTGCATCACCTCCAGGCTCACCTGTGTGCGCATGTTGTGGCAGCCGAAAGGAGCTGGGGATTCAGGAACGGCTTTCGACACAGAAACTTGAGTCAGCTTTTCACATGCATCTTTGTTATCTGAACCTTCAGCTTCCACACACACTTTTATGTCCTCCACTTGTGTTTGGGGATGGCTCGTGTTTGATGCGTCCTGTACAGGAACCGGAGTTTCCGTGGAGATGTCTCCCTTCCCATCTTCTCTGTTTATATTGCTGTTATTATCTTCTTCTTCAAATTCATCTATTTTCACCATCTCTGGTTCAATGGAATGAAAATATGACTCAGACTTCTCTTCCTCCTCCTCCTCCTCATTATTGCCATAGTCTGTCACCAAGATAGTAATGTCTTGATCCAAACTCCCCATCCTCTGCTGCTTACTCTGCTGATTCCTGTCTTCCAGTGTCACTGATGAATCTTTCACCCCGGCAGCCAGGCAGCCATTAGAGCTCTCTGGGGACGCCGTTGAGCTGAAGCCTTCGGTCAAAGCTCCGGTTATTTCAGCCTCCACTGGACTTTTTGTGTCCGTAAAACTTTCCTGCTGGACGCTTTCCTTCTGCTCCTCTATCTTTTTCACTTTCTCCTCCTGCACCGTCTCACTGCCGATCAGCTCTGGGAAAGCTGTGGTTGACGGCGTCTTTGGGGTCATGGGGGACGTGGCGACCGAGCAGAACTCCACTTGCTGACCCACCTGCAGCTCTGCATCTTTGGTGCCAGAAGTGGCTGCTCCAGATTTCCTAAAAGTGCTTGGAAAGAAAAAGGAATGGCCGCCGTCGGGGGGAGTCATGGGGCTGGTGGCCGCTGAGCAGACCTGGACCACCTCCAGGCTCACCTGTGTCCGCATGTGGTGCTGCCCGAAAGGGGCAGGGGAGCGTGGGTCAGAGGGCCCTGGAGTCGATGGCACAGGAACCGAGATATTCTCAATGCCCACCTCTTTTCCTCTGCTGAGACGCTCATCTTCATCTCCTGGGGGGCTGATGGAGATTGTTGTGTCGTTTTGTGATGTCGTTGTGTCATGAGCTGGAGGCTGAGGTGTCAGAGGCATGGCGTCTGTCTGTGCACAGTCTCTAACTTGCTTGCAGTCACTCTGGACGGTGTTATCACAATCCACTCTTGGAAGCAATTGATCTTTAGGTACTGGGTTTTCCTCTCTCCTCTCAACAGAATTGACGTTCATGTCCTTTTTTTGCTGATAGTCCTCTTGAGTTGTTGACTCTTGACTTGTGTGTAGTGGATGTCCTTCAGCTGCAGCGCTGTAATCTGAGCTTAGTGGGTGCACTCCGTCATCTGTCTTCTCGCAGGGCTGGCCATCCTCTCTGAGACCCCTCATTTCATCCTTAAGACTTCCCATTCTGTGCCCGCATTAAAGCGGGAGAATAACCTGCAGAGCATAACACAGCACAGACACGCTGTTTGTGCAAACTGTAATCAGAGACCAGCCTACGCACGAGCAGGGGATAAAGCAACAGCTTTTTTTTTGCATCAAAATATTCTGCAACATCGATGTCAAGCATTTTAACACTCACATTCAGGCGAGCAACATCCCTGAAATTACTAAATGGCAATACATCTGCATGCTCATTTCGGCATCAGAAAAGGCTGTAAAGTAAAATCAATACTTTCTGCAAACTCTTGCCACGGTAGGTTTTCCTGTAAGTCAGCCTTTCTGTACCCAAAGAAGCATCGCTTGTGTTAATATTCTATTTTAGTCCACCAGCACATAACATCAAATAACATGCACAAAAAAAAGGACAAGCACAACAAAGCAAAACTGTGGAAAATCCAACTTAAATACCTCAGCAGCCAAAAGTCAGACGGAAGCCTCTCCACAACTCCTCTTCAGATGAGTCTGAAACATCACAAATCTCACCGCTGATTCAGACCCACGTCTGTCCGCACAGCTCCCGTTTGATTGATTCTGATTGTGCTGGCTACAGGTTTGTCTCCAGAAGAATCTATCTTAGGCAATCCTCGCTCTTTGTGGCTGTGGCTGTATCTATTGAAAAGCTTCACATTTCCAGTTTCCCTGGAAACCACGGTTCAGCTCTGGCAGCGAGTGGTAATGTAATGACAAAATCTCTTGTCGGCTCTCTAATCATAAGTAAATCATAGTAATTAACTCCAGGTTCTCATTGCAACACCACTGGTAGCAGTGGGCAGAGAGATAAACCTGTGATCTGGTGAAGTGGCTTTTCTGGAGGAATCTTTAAAAGTGCCACAAACTGCTGATAAAAAGCTCCAACGTCACTCCAAGCGATTAGTGCCAGGGCCTCCGAAGGGAGGGCGGTGAAGTATGCAGAAGAGGGGATCTTTTTCTTGAGAATGAATCTCTGTTTTGAGGTAAGACTGAAATGTGTGTGTATGTG
>JAVQJG010195496.1:0-11337 GCA_036024015.1 Craterocephalus amniculus | reverse complement strand
AGGCCGGTCGTAAATCCGTTTGGACAAATATGCATGTTTACTCTGCGATTCGGTTTTTGCTTTTATACTGCTTTGATAATTACTTTTACTACATGCCTTTAAAGCCATGCTAACTAGCCGTAGCCTGTTCAAGACAGCCGTAAGATGCCTCTGTTTACAACATCCTTCTTCGTCTGTCGCCTATTTTCTCACTCTGGAGCTCCCCCTACAGCTTTGGGGTGCGCACTGCATGGTAAACATACCCAGACTTGCCTTGATCCGCTTTAAGACTCTTTATGTAATAAAGGTGGCTGTGAACTGAATTCCGAGCAGACGCAGTGAAAGGACAAAGTGTGTGTCAGCAGGTTAATCTGCCCCCTTTTAGCGCTGCTTCATAAGAGGAGATGGCAGCGCTGCAACAGAGGGCAATATCCCTTGACTGCTTATGCCCTGAAATCCACTTACACCAATTTATCGAGTCACATGAATAAAGAGCAGTTTGGCCCACGCAGAACGTCTCTTATCTTGGCTGGGAAATAATACATTTCCGGAAGCCGTCCACTTATCAACAAAGCAAATTGGGCCTGTGTCTGCATTTGTGTCATCTTCAGACACAGAGCCAAGAGGACAAATACAGAAGGAAATGGAGGTCGTTCTGGCCTGACTAAGTGACATCCTCTGCCACCTTCTTTCAGAAAGACCCCGGCCTCCCAGTGTGACTCCTGTGGCTTGTACCTGCCTGCCTGTCACATCAAACTAAGCTAAAAGAAACCAGAGACGAAAGAGGGAAGAGGGAGCCTTTGGGTGCATGAAACATTCAAACCACTTCAACAACATATTGCCACAAAAGCTTTGATTTAAGCCACAAAACAAATATTAGAGCTCTAATAAAAAAAGACATGTGCGGTTAATGCACAGCCTCACTTGTCTGAACCAGTGTTAAACACAAAATGAACTGTTTTACTGACTAATTAAACCTGCTAATGCAAAACAGCCTCTGTCGTTTTAAGTGCGATTACCGGAGGAGGCAAAGCTGGGTCTCGAGCTTGGAATTGCTTCACTCAAATTAAGTGAGACTGATTGCAGGGCGCAGAGTGAGTGATCAAGAGCACCTGCCAGCCAATTCGCAGATGATGAAGACTTCTTCGGAAACCATCATTTGCTTTTTCCTCTTTTTCCCCTTTTGCCTTATTGAACACTCACAAGGAAGTTGAAAGAAGAGACTTGTGACATTTGAAATTAATTCAGGAGAAAGTTTTAGAGCTAATTAGCTCGCCCTTATCAGGACTCGCCACGCATCTTTAGAAAGGATATCCTTCCTGAATAAAAATGACCTGTAAGAATCACCAGTGGTTGAAACTATCTTCCGCCTTTGAATTTCTCTCATGAAATGAAGCTGAACTGCTGTTTCTGTCTACAATAATTTTGCTCGCTCTGTTAGCCAGTTAAGCCCATCCGTGAGCCCCCCTGAGCTTCCTGCTGATACATAACCGTAACAAGCCTCTCAAGCTGGATGGCCACAGAGGCGGTGGAGGGCAGAGGTTGAGCAGAACACCTCCTCTAATTGACAGACTCCCACTCTCACCTTTCAGAGACAACAGCCGAGCTGCAAGCAGAAGCTTCATTTTCAAAGCATCAAACATGAAAGACATTAAGTGAAACAGAACAAGACAGCAAACGAGAGCCGATCCAGAAACAACAAACTAGTGCCAACATGTCAGTCAGTGGGAGCTAACGAGCTGAAGGTTAAACAAAAGGTGAATCCTTCCAGGTGTAGCAGGAAATAAGAACTGATCCATTTCTTTAGATCTTTGGTTCCCCCTTCAGCTGAGGGACGTAACGCCGCCGTCATGACCAAAAAACGCCATGGTAACCTTACACAGAGATCAAAACCTTTGAAAATTTTAAGTGACAGCGCACTTCTTTTAGTTTGATTCCAGTATTTGTGATGAGCAAACATACTGACAAAAAGACTAAATCAACAGAAATGAGAATGCTCAAAGTTATCCTTGATACTTTTTTTGTAATTTATAGTAACTGCATGTAGTTCAAAAGTAAAAAATAAAAAAGCAGTAGCAGTCAAAAGTTTGGGCACACTTTCTTGTTGCATTTAATGAAGTGTGTCCAGACTTTTGACTGTTAATATATTTATGAAACAACCTGCGTTGTGTTATGGCGCAATGAATCACAAGTTTCAAGGGAAGTTTGGTGCAACATTTGCTTAATGAAACATTTTCACTTGAGAACAACTTTTTCTTTTTGTTTTTTAGATTAATCATGGGGAAAGTGTAGTTATCTAGTTGTTGGTGTTTGACTTGGTACCGAAAAGCAAAATGACAAAGGCAAAGCAGGTAAAGTGACTTTTTTATTCCAATGTGAATCATATTTGATTTTCTGCTACGGTCTGAACAGCACAAATCTGACCCAAGCCACATCCATATGTGACCCTAAATATCGAACATTTTACGGATAACGGTTATGTCACATTTCATTACACTTCTCCAACATGCTTCAATGGAGTCAACAACTTAGACAATGGACCAAACAATACTAAATTGTTATTTTGTCATTTAAATGACAATGTGAACAAAACAAACATAGAAAAAATCATCACAGGGACGTGTTGCTCAGAAGTAGCCTTCAAGGACACAGCAAGCAGCCATGAAACAAGACTAAAAATCTCTCTCAGTTAAAACATCCTTCTCTGGTGCTTTGAGGACACAGCAATGAGTGGTGGAATAAGCATTTAGATCTTTAAAAGAAGCAGTTCTGTAGAGTGAAAACGATATTACGTTCAAGTAAAATATACATGATGTGTATGTATGTATGTCGTTTACAGATTCTGTACATCCACTTGTAAAGAGTAAATGGAGGCAGGAAGTGCTTTTCTAGTATTTTTGACCACTCAAAGTGCTTTCATGCAATAAAAAAACATCCACACACACACACACACACACACACACACACAACTCTTCCCTTTACAGTGTTGCAGGCTACTCTGGGTTTTTACTCTGTCATACACACAATTGCACATACTGAGAAATGCACCGGAGGAAAAGTGGGATTTAGTGTTTTGCCCAAGGAAGATCACTTTGGCACGTGGACAGGGAAAGCTTGGAATTGAACCATCGACTCTCTGATTAGCAAAAGACCAAAGTTTCTCCTGCAGCTACAACTAACCCATACGACACACTTTTTTGCTCTATTTAATCAGAATTTTGCTCAATGTGTTCTCAGTGGAAAATAAGCTCCAGGATTCCATCAGTGTGATGTTATTTTTATTTATACTGCCAGCTAACAGCTTTTATGTATGGAAAACAGAAGGACAGAAACTGGTTGTGATATTTACAAGCTTGTTTAAGATTTTATCAGTAGTTTTTTCTTCTTCTTGTGTGTTACAGTGATTTTATGGGTTTTAGATAGATATAAAAGGTTCATTCTAAGGAAATAATATAATTAATTCAAACTGTAAAATGGAAAAGAAAGACCAATATAAGGATACTTTAATGCATCTTTGTATGAAAAAAAAACATGCATGAATTTTAAACTGATTATATGAATGGAAATTTTGAATGAATAACATGAAAAAGATCTTATATGGAAATGCACCAACATTAAAAAAAATAAAATAAAAAATCAGTGTTGATTTCAATGCAAACAACAGTGAAGGAAAAAGCGAGTTGAAGCTTCAACTGAGGGTTGCTCTTAACTTCATTCTTTCTCTGGAATGAGGCGACATTCTCAATTTTGCAGTGTTTGAGAAAATTATGCACAAGAGACTCATATCAGAACTATAATGTTCAGCCTTTCTTTAGTACCTTGTCTTTCTCCCCAGCAGGAAAGCTGAAGCAGCACAGTGGTCGATCCAGTGCAGCAGCTGTTCAATTAAAAAACTGACTCACCTCCTCAGTCAGTCAGTCAGCTTTTGTTTTCTCCTCAGATATTTCTTTCTGAAGTTGTACCATGATGATCTTGATGTATTTGCCTGACTTGTTATTGCACATCATGCAGTGTGGCATGTGGCCACTGTGCATGTACAAACATTACCTGCAACACTTCCAGAGGAAAATTCAAATACAGGGTACCCAAAAAACTATTATTACAACCTAAAGAATGCAACCCAATGTCAGTCAAGTCACCGTTCAGATACAGTAGAAAACATCATCAACTCCAGCTATTTATCCCACATTTTTGTCATAATTTGTTCATAATCATGTTTAGTGAAGATACCATGACCTTGACCTTTGCCTACCATGTTCAAAGCTGGTATACTCCTTGAATTAAGCCAAACGTTTGTGCCAGATATAAAGAAATTCCCTTAAGCTGCTCCTGATATTTCACATTTGAAGGAACATGAAGGACTGAGAGCAAAGCAAGCTTGTTAGTTTATCTCAACAAACCCCAAGGCTTTTAAAAGATATAGTTACCTTAAGAGCAAACAGAGGTACAGATACAGAGATGGCTGGATCAAAAACATGATTCCTGACAATTGACCTAAGCGGCACTGGAAAAACATGAAAGACTTTAGGTCCTCTTCTTAGAAGCAAAATAAACAATATGCTTCTGAAAATAACACAAGATTATTTTCCTATGATGTATATCAAGAATAAGCAGCATAATAAAAAAAGTCATTCCCACACTCATAAAAGCAATAAACTGCAGGGACTTCATGAACTGCCCTCATTAAACTTAGGGGTGAACTAAAGAACAGCACATGATGCCACAAAGCAGGCTTACAGCCGCTTGTGATATATTCTTTGATGTTTCATTTCGTTGGGGACGGAAAGTAATATCAGTTAAGTGTTTAGACACTTCTTCTTAGGCAGCATGGAGGTAAATCAAAACGAAACAGTTAAAGCAGCAGCTGAGGCTTAAAACATCACATGAATCTTTCACCAGAGTGATTTACAGTCCTGCACAGCCGACTTCATTCAGGGAAAACAAAAAACAACACGAATGTTAGTCATGCATGGAGGATACCAGCCCACACACACACACACACACACACACACACACACACACACACATATTCTACCTGCTGCAGCACTACGCTGACATCTGCTGTGATCAAGCTCAGCACCATAAACTGGAACATGTTTGTCTCTGTGGCCCGACTGGTGACAGTCGTACTCAGAGTTTTAATGTTTCTTATCTTACTGAATGATTTAAAACCTCACAAAAACTATCATCAGACAAGTATTCCAACCTTGTCTTTATAGAAGCGACTAATGCAAAAAAAGACCATGAGGAGCTGGACTGAGGAGATATTCAGACCCTGGAACACACCAACAATATTTACACAATATAAATAATAATAATAATAATAATCAGCATCATAATAATCATAATAATGAATCAAGAAAACACATTATCATCTGATAAAAATAATTAATTCCCCCTCATGTTCAATTTTAAAACACTACATGATAATCTATACAGAAGCATACACTCTCTGGCCATTTTACTAGGCACTGTTATTTGTCTGCTGAATGAATCAGCCAATCACGTGGCAGTAACTCAATGTATTTAGAAAAGATGAGGTCAGAGGAGAATGGGCACATAGATTTGAGATGAAAAGCAAAAAAAAGTGAAACAATAACCAGTTCAAACCAAGGTATGCATCAGGCGCTGAACACAGAACACATCAGACCTTGAAACAGATGAGCTACAGCAGCTGAAGGCCACACCGGTTGCCACTGGTGTCAGTTCAAAACAGGAGACTGAGGCTATAATTTACACAGACTCACCAAATTTGGACAAAAGAAGACTAAAAAACATTGCCTGGTCTGATAAGTCTAAATCTTATCTGCAACCTTCAGATGATGGGAATCAGAATTTGGCATAAACAACATGAGAACATGGCTCCATTCTGCCTTCAGGGTGGAGGTGGTGGTATAACAGTGTGGAGGATATTTTCTTAACACAAATTTTTAGCCCCATTGTTTCAGCTGAGCTTCTTTTAACGCCACAACCTACCTGTTGACCATGTCCATCACTATATGACCAGAGTGTAGGATAGGATAATGCAACATGTCAAGAAGCTCCAATCCTCTCATGACATGAGTTCACTGTACTATAACTGCCACCATAGTCATCACATCTCATTCCAACAGTGCGAATTTGGGATGTGGTGAAACAGGGGATCCTCCTCATATATGTACAGCTGAAAAAATCTGCAGCTACTGTGTTGCTATCATGTCAGTATGGACCAAAGGAGATGACAGAGGCATTAAATATAATATTGGGTCAAAAGCCTACATGGCAGCTACACAGAGCCAGTTTAAAATCTACGGCATATCCTTTGCTTTTAAAGGGAATTTATCCTGGAATTCTACGGGGCAAGAAAGACATTTTTTGATTGCTTTTATAAAGACCTGCTGCCAAATGAATCCACACTATCCTGTTCCTTCTCTTGCAGCAAATCGCTGTAATAACAGCCCAAGAGGCATCAATTATTTTGGATCATTCACGACAGCTCGGTGAGGAGACAGTTTACAGCCTAGTAATTTGGGAATAGACCATCTTTGCTTTGAAACATATTCTGGGAAAATAAGTTTAGTTTCAAGCTGCGCAGACTGATGGCTGCACTCTGGTTTGTGAAGCAACTTTGTTTTGCTTCTCAGAGTGCAGCTAAGATGTTTAGCGCTCCAAGTAAAGCAGCCTAATCACATGCGGCATCCACTCAGGAACAATAAACCACTGAGGATCACTGCTGAAGTCTGAGGAACGATAAATCTCTTTGGCAAAATAGCGAGCGCTTGGGCCCGGTCATAGAATTTTTTGTACTCAAATAATTGTAGGTTACAACCACATTTAGAAATCAGCAAAAACAAAATACTTTGGATAACGCCGTGACATCAGATACACTGAAATATTATCGAAATTCCCCTCCGCAGTCCTCCTGAAACAACACAAATGCTGATGTGAGTTCACACTTTTTGGCAAAACTTCCACGGAAGCCTGGCGCAATTAAACGGAGCATGCTTTGGCTAGTCTGTGTGAGGAGGGACAGGAGGTGAGGAGGAGGAGGAGAAAAAGGGCCAAAACGTGTTGCATGTTAAGTAAGAAGCTGCAACACCGGAGCAGAGCCCCGAGTCCCTGAAATCAATGACTCCAAACAAAGACAGGATGGCCAGCCAGCAGAAAACACAAACAAGCATCTTACTTCTTACTGCATGAGACGGCGGTGCTGTGGAGTAACAGCTTTGATGCCAAACCACGCTTCAATATTTCAATCAAATTATGCAACAGCAGAGTTCAGAAGCAATCTCGTAAAAGAATGCTGTGGAAATGGAAACTAAGCCCTTTCTATAAATAAACTCTTATTAGGTACAAAAGTCTGGCTATCTCACTCCAGCTTTGATCAAATGCACAGGGACGTCTACATAATTACAGCCGGACTCGCAGCTGAACAATCACTCCTCGGTGGATGCTATCCTCATAATATCTTGAAAATAAAATGGGTGTGATGGAGTAAGTGCATCTGAGCCCGTCTCTCCTCACAGGCGAGTGACATCTTTTTTTTCACCAGCTTTTCTCAAATCACCCTGTATGTGTCAAATGTGCAAAACACCGACAGGAGAATGTCATCTCACCTCAGCCTCTCTTCCTCCTTCTTTCGCAGCTTCATGTCACGCTGGACCACTTTCAAGACATGCTCTGCCTCATCATCTGTCAGGCCCAACAGGTCCAGCTTGCGGCCCATTTTCCCTGCCTTTGCCACGGCGAGCTTCTGCTGCTGGTCAAAGCAGGGAGGAGGAGGAGGAGAGGCACAGGTGATGCTGATCCAGAGGCCAAGGCTGGGTCAACCCTGGAGGAGGACAGATGGAGAAAAATATCAAAAGTTGGCCTTTTTCACTCAAAAAATAAATATTCTACAAAGTCTGAGGACAATTTGTGGTGTTTGTTTTTTCCAGCAGCCACAAATGAAAAGAGAGTAGTGTCACGAAAGGTTTTTTTTCCTTACTTTGATCCTTGAAGAAGCACGAAGGAAAAATTGGACTTGTGAAACATGTGAACCCAAACAACTACAGGCAACATCCTTTCACCAAGCAAACATATTAAAAATGTTCTGCTGGTAGGTCTGTTTCTGTGCTACTAAAGATTAACTTTGATTTAATGTATTATGCAAAAACAAGCAGCTGTCAAGTCATTAATCACATCTGAGTAAATTGAATTAAATCTTTCTACTTCAACAGTTTTGCAATTAATCTAATATTTGCCCACTAAAGCATTTATTTTATTATTGTTTTAAGTTGATGTAACCCTGAGGGACAGTTTTAACTATCAATTTTAACTTCTTCATGTCCCAAATGTGCATTTTCTCATAACCAGCAGGGGGTGACACTAGTGATTCCAAAAAAAAAAAAGGAAGGTCTTTTTAAGGAAGTCTAGGAGACAATCTCCCTTTTTTGATTGATTTCTCGCATGTTTTTGACAGCAAGCACTACTTTCCATGTAGTTTGGTTCCATTTGGAGTCAAATATTTTCTTTCCTGTCATACATGTGAGTGATGGGAAAAGGAACGTTCAAGATAGCTCCAGTATTTAGCCGGGCAGGCAGCTAGCAGCCCAGCAATTGATAAGTATCGGGCAACTCACCCTGTGTCTAAGTTCGCCCTAAAAACATGCTTTTTTTCCACACTGAAGTGCTCTGATACTCTCAATGAGTGTCAGACAAACTAGAGAGGAGAAATGAAGCAAAGTATCTGTATTAACTGGCGATCGGTATGTTTTGGTGTAAGGAGCAGTATCTCCCACACCAGTGTTTTGATGCGAGTTATCACACGATTACGGGATAATCCTGCGAGATTTGGACATAGACAACAGGACACGGACATCAAAACATAACATAACTTTTATGAATTTTTACGTAATGTAACTTTTATGAATGAAACATCTTATCCAACAAAATGATTTCAATTTCAGTTATCAGTAGAAATATAATATCTTATCCACAAGACGAATGCAAACACACAGAGGCCCACGACTGTGTGGTAAAGAGTAAGAAGCAGCTTTTGTCACATTCAGTTACATCAGAAAAAAGTAGCTGAAGTTTTCAGTCTTATCACAGTGTGAAAAGGCTTCAGAGTTTCACAATATCATTCACAAACGCTCCTAATTCAGCCACTGTGATAAGAAACCTTGTGTTCCACCCCTGCAAAAGCTTTCCAGTCTGAATCAGAATCACATTCTATACACAAAATGTTAAAATACACATCCAGCACATGTGACAAGACAAAAAGGGCCAGTATACACCCATACTGAAATGTCATCTGCAAAAATATGGTTGCTTCTTTTGATCTGATCAAGCAAATTTGAAATTGTGGAAAATATTGTGAAAACTGGTTACAGTTAGGGAAAACATAATGACTCGCATTAAAATGGACAATGTAATAACATTGCATTGAAATATCATTTTATTGGATAACTGGCAGCTGAGCCCTGGCCCCTCAAAGTTTCAGGAGTGCACCAAAAAACAGAATATAGACTTAATTTCTTATAAGCAGACATGCAAAATCTCTGATAAAGTGACAATTTCATGCTTCGTCCTGAGACTGGACTGTCTCAAATTAACATTAGGACAGCAAGAGCGTTTTTCTTTAACATCAGTTATGGTATCCAGAACATCTTTTTCCCAACCAACAGCTTATAAAGGAAGTAAATTTACAAAAGGTCATATAAAATATCAAAAGTGCTGAACTGAACTTCTTCGAAACATTTGTGGACATGGAGGACTATTTTCAACAATCTTGCGAAACTAATCTCTTAAGATTAAGCCCCCCTTTTTGCAAAAGCCTTCTAAAAAAATTCTAATGGTTTCTTGAAAAAAACTATTGTACAAAAAAACATCTTATCCTCCAAATCTAGAATCATGTAAAAATGAAGCCATTTCAACAATTTAAAGGTTGCGAAATAATAAGAAATAATACACACATGACATTTCCAAACTGCTTCTGACTCATTTTGATGGCACATTAACTTTCATTATTCCTGGAGATGTCATTGTCTTCAAGCATCCCGAGGCTGAAAAACTTCACAGCTTTGTGAAGCATCACGCTTCATTTTACTTTACAGCACCGTGTCACAGACAAGCAACTGGATATCAACACACTGGCCGTTTTGGACGCACACCGTGGCTGGTTCAGCAAAGAAATGATAGGAGGTAATTAGCAGAAGAGGCAAGGAAAAGAAAGAGAGAAAGTGTCAGAGGAGGCATAAGGTCAAGCGTAAACATCAAAATAACTTTGACTTATGGACAACAGACAGGATGTCTGAAGCAATGTCAAAAACAGACAGTGGCTCAGAACAGATCTTTGATCCCTAGACAGGCAAAAAATATCATATTTGTTAGATACAGTTTGAGATATTTTGATCAAAACTTTGCTCAAAACCCTTCACTTTATAATATGATACCTGTGTTATGTCCCCTAATGGATACCAGGAAGCATAAAGGCCCATTTATGCTAGACGCAAATGACGGATACGCACACGCACGGAAGGTTTCGTCCGTCTTCTGCGTCAATTTCGTGCGTTTTTGGTGCGTTTTCAGGCTCCTTGTGCATCCGTCACTCGACGCAGACGACGGAAACTGCGGGGTCAGTGTTGAGCAAAGTGGAGCAGAAACAAACCAGGGAAGAAGAAGAAGATAAACCGGAAGAGGAGAACCGTAGAAGAAGAATGAAGACGGCGAAAAAAACATTAGAAGTTGCACAAGCTTTAGAAATAAAGCTCTACAAGTGTTCAGGGTGTGTTCGTGGTTAGAAACAACTTTATAACAGCGCGTTTGTGCCGCCAATCGATGTTTGAATCTAACGTTGTATCGCGGAGTTTATAATAAACTCAGCACTGCCGCTTAGCGGAGGTTAGCCATAGCAACAGAAACGACGCATGGAAGCATGAAGGCAGCAACGCATGAACACGCTTGGAACAGACGCCCAAACTACGTCCGTCAGGGAGCATAAATGGGCCTTAACAGAACTTCTCCAGCATATTTTCCAAGTAGTACCTGTACACAATGTACACAATAAACAATGACAAATAAAAAAAAACTTTTGAAACAGGAAGGTTTTTGTTTTTTTTACCTACTAGTGTTTGTGCCCCTGAATTTACCTGTGTTGTGTACTCTGCTCTACATCTGCTTTTAAAGTGCAATCTCTCTCTGCTAACGCTAGAAACGTTTAGCCTTTGAAATTATGAACAACCAAAGGGATATATTGTGATTTTGCAAGTCTTATGACTTGGTCAATCTGAACGCTCTCAACTTGGATCTGACCTCATTCCCCGTTCTGAGTTCGGACCTCCGAGACAAATCATATCAGGGGTTCGCAAACCAATGGGTGACGTCACGATGACTGTG
>JAVQJG010195489.1:0-34334 GCA_036024015.1 Craterocephalus amniculus | reverse complement strand
GTAAAGCACTTTAAATTGTCTTGTACCTGAAAATGTGCTGTACAAATAAACTTGCCTTGCCTTGCCTTGCCTTTTTTGCGTGTTTCTGAGCTATCTGGCAACCTCATTAAGAAACGTTGACGTCATCCGTCATAACTATGAACTACACTCGGTGATTGGCTGGCTAGCATTGCCTTCAATGTTTGCAATGCTAATATCATTAGCCATGGGCTATTCGGTGATACAGCCTTATGTTTTCGGGCCAGCAGAATCGGAGGAGGAGGTGGAAGAAGTTTGAACACCGCTGGGGCAACCAGGGAAGGAACGACTGGTATCAATACCAAACGCTGATATTGATATCGGTCCTTCTCTCGCACGCACTGACTGCTGCGTCTGTGTGTCACACAGCACGGAGCGGTTTGTGTCTGTGCGGGAGGGGCTGCTCAGTCTAACGTGAAGTCACATTACAGTCAAAAACGCATTGGCCTATTTTCTGGCTGCAATTAAAAAAAAGGGAATTACCGGAAAAGGAGATTATGACGCTGCCTGGCACTTGGTGTGTTTTCTCAACTGCATAGGTTATTTTTCAATAAATATTGAAAAGCAGTTAAGGATTTGATTTAGTGGTCAATGGCTTTTTGGGAAGGGTTTCTGTCAATGAATTACACCTTTTTTTGCAGCAGTGATAAAAAAACTTCTTCAAATGTTCAAAATCTTCTAGGAAACTTATACAGCGGCCTTCTTCTGTTGAGGCTCAACGGTAATGATCTCCTTTATTTAACCAGATAACCCATTGAGATCATGATCTCTTTCGCAAGGGTGACCTGGGCAGAAAGTCTGCAGAAAGTTCCCATGGAGTCTCAATTTTCAAATCAAGCGGGATTTATGAAAAGCAAAGCAGAAATCCGAACATAATCAAGTGGTGAAGTAAAACTGATAAGATTTTATGTAATCTTTTGGAAAATCAGCCAAAAAGTGGAGTTATTTCACCTCGCTGAAGGTTTTTTTTTCTCAGTGTTAGCAAGTTAAGCAAGTAGACAACACCACAGGTTACGTAATGAAAGAATGAAAAAGAATTTATCCTTGACCCTTTCTACTGGAGGCCGTATGAAATGCACTTCCTCTGATAAAAAAACAAAAAAACAAACCCTGACACAAATGCCAGAGGAATCAGATTGTATCTGTGCATAAAAGGACTTTGGCCACTGCCTTATTAAGATTCAAGGTAAACAACTGTATTTTTCTGCCACTGGAACCTTCATATAAGAGAAGAGGTGATTCAGCTGCTGCCGGTTCAAGGTTCAAGTAGAACCTGTGAGTGTGTCTTTTTTTTTCTTTTTTTAAATCAAATATTTGTACTGACAAACACAAGCCGTCTCCCAAAGTCAGGCCTCCATGGCCATTGACAATAAGAGCACACTGACAAAAAGGCTTTGTCACTCAAGCAACACCTGGCCATGATGGGTCTCTAAGCAACTACTGTTAGTGCATGAAAGGAGGGAAAGGAAACAGCACCTGCTTAATGACATTCTGGTTAGAAGCTGCTTTCTAACTATTGCAGGAGGAAAAGGGGAAACCAGTTGGAGGGGAGTAATGTGATTTCTGCTAAGAGGCGCCCTTTCTCCATTTAAATCCCCAGTCTCTTTTCATTCTGAGCCTTATGTTAACGTAATAGATGAGCCGTTTCATTTTTCTAAGATTGAAGGAAAGCAAAATTGATAAAGGAGAGACGTGGCGTATGAAAAAGGGTGTAGCTGAAAGGCTGCGTTGAAAAATAGGCTCTTCTTATTTGACTGCTAAATTATTTCTGACCAAAAAGGAGTGATGTAATGTAATGTAAATTCACTTTAATGAACATTAACAGAGAGGAAATGCTTATTTCTGTCCATGAGATTCCTGAACTCCTTATTACATTGTGCTGTTGATGAAAAAGTAAAAAAACAATGGTTGGATGCAATCATATAAGAATAGTTGTCTTCCTAATATGTAATGCCTTTTTAAATAAATCAGCCTTTTTCTATTGCACCGGCAGCTTGTACGGAGTGTTTTACTGGTGATGGGAGTTTTTGCATTTTCTGAAATATATGGACATAAATTTTAGGCAAACTTGCTTCCCCCTATTTCTCTTGACTACTCCGTGACATATCAGATAGCTGTCTGAAGGTTACCATGGTTAACAAGCAAACACAGTAAAGGTCATATTTTCGGATGTGTGCAGGCTGATTCGTGATGCATTTTTCTGTAAGTATAGGTAAAAAGTGAACCAAATTGAAATAAAAAACGAGGCTATATTTTGAGCTGGCGGTGATTCATGTGGTTAGAGCCTTTCTTCTGGCTGTCATATCTGTTGGCTCTCTGCCTCTGATGTCACTGAATGAGCAGTGCGGGCTTCCAGTGCGCACCTTCAGGGGCGCAACGGTGGCACACGCTGTGAATGTGCCTGCTCCTTCACCATCTACCCAGGAACCTCTCGTTCCCGCTAAATTTCCCGCATCCAAATATCAGTCTGTGACAGAGCGTCCAGGGGGCTTCTCCTTTTTGGGCTTGGTTTACTTAAATGAACTTTTTGGAGGCAGAAGAAAGGAGGTAAGGTGGTTTTACACTTGTTACGTGCATGGTGTCCTTGAGCGCAGGCTGTTGCTTCCACATAGACATGAAAATCTTTGCTAATTAAAAATCTACTGCCTTATTTTTCTTTTTTCTTTCTTGTTGTTTGTTTGTTTTTGTTTGACGTCGGAAATTCTGCCGTTTGGGCCGAAGTTAAGCGGTCAGTTTACGCCCAGCAGCAGCAGCGTTCAGCACCATGGACAGCGGCGTGGTGCACATCTTCAAAGAGGAACGGTGTCCTTCCAGCCAGCCGGGGGAGTGCGTCCCAAACTTCACCTGGCAGCCTGGCTTGTCGGACATCTACAACTATACTCCCAACGGCACCTGGGACGCTGAGCCCGAACCGATGTCGCCAATCATCCCAATCATAGTCGCCGTGTATTCGGTGGTGTTTGTGGTGGGCTTGGTGGGCAATTGTTTGGTGATGTATGTCATCATTAGGTGAGTTCTTGTCTTTGTGTACAACACGTGTCAGATGTGCATATTATGTCAAACGCTTCGGTTAAGAGTCAGAAACAGCGCCCATCTGAAGTCAGTTAATAAAGCAGGAGGGTCGGTGCGTTTTGTGAGACTGCTGTGCATTCATGTGGAGTCGGAAATGGGTTATGTTTATGTTGACCTGCATCCAGGTCCTAACATGGAAATGCTATGCAGCAAAAAAGGAAAAGAAAGAAAAAAATGGGGGGTTGGGGGAGCTCAACTCAAACATTAATCCCAATTGTTTACATATATTTGGGGTTCTTCTCTCTGACACTGCTGGATCCTCTGCATGTAACTGTATTTACTTGTTTTTCATATGTGTTTCGTTCTCTTTCTGCCTGTTACCCCTGGATACAATGAAACAAGGTTTGCAGTCTTCATTTTTTTCAAAGCTCATGTGCTCCATTTTATGCAGTGCAAAAAAAAGAAGAAGAAAGAATCACTGGGCTTTATCTGCCGATGATCAGATGATAAGACTTTGTATATTAACTAATTAGCAATTAACATATTATGAATAAGTGTGGAAATGTTTATTATTTACTTTCTCTAGCTTTATTAAAAAAGGTGGGGGTTTTTTTAGTGTCAACTTCCTCTTTATTTTTGAAGGAATTGAATCAACACATGAGTAAAGGCAGGTAACAAATTATGCTAATTGTCTTATTTACTGCAATATTTTCACAAAAAAGGGGAGTGCTGGATGTGATGTAAATACACTACAGAATCCAACCATAAACCTAAAAAATAACATACAATTTGATAACAGCACCATGTTTTCAAACAGATATGTACAAGTACAGCAAAAGACGGGGCTATGTGATACTAAAAGAAAGAAGACCTGGTGGAATATCTCACAGCAAATTAGCTGAAGTGGCTGATGACTAAGTAGGACTGAGAGAGGCAAAACGCTGTGGGAGCAAACAGTTCAACAATTAAACATTCATCTCAGAATTTTCCCCAAAAGTCAGAGGTTTCTGCTTGCAAGTGACAAAGCTCTTCAAAGATCTTCGGGCCTTCAGGCAGCACAGATGTGATTGCCTCAGCTCATCTAAGATGGACTGAGGCAATGTGGGAAATCTGTCCTGCAGTCTGACAAATGAATGACAAATGAAAACTTGAAAATCATCTCCGATATTTCGGATGCCTTATCCTCCGGGCTAAAGAGGAGAGATACCATCTGGCTTGTTCAAGAACCACAACGTGGTGATGGGTTTCGTGGTGCATTAATTCAAGATATCCAAAAGTAGCTTTCACATTTTGGAAGGCACCATGTGGACTTGTTGCATTTTCAAACTTTAATGCTATGAGTGATTCAACATAGAAGATTAAGCATCTGAATGAACATTTCAGAAATCCTATGTTTTTCTTCTTTGAAAAACCAAAATAAGTTTCAGTAAAACTGTAAATAATTAGATATTACACCACTAATGCATGTTCAAAAATTCTTATAAGGACATGGATTGGTTGAACAGCAGTGTCCGCAAGTTAGGTTCCTATTCAACCCACCATCCTCCATCATCTTTCCACCTTTGGGCTTTGTTTTAGTCACAGCTGATA
This sequence comes from Craterocephalus amniculus, assembly GCA_036024015.1. Lineage (NCBI taxonomy): Eukaryota > Metazoa > Chordata > Actinopteri > Atheriniformes > Atherinidae > Craterocephalus > Craterocephalus amniculus. The sequence goes on along the minus strand of JAVQJG010195489.1, from coordinate 29,714 downwards.
ATGAAAATATTTCATTAATCATTTGGATTTTGTTATGTTTTCCCTTTCTTTCCTTTTGTTCTTTTCTGCCTTTTACAGTGGATTAACTTTGTCATCTACAGTTTACTTCTTCTCCCACCACAGATACACCAAAATGAAAACAGCCACCAACATCTACATCTTCAACCTGGCCGTTGCGGACGCCATGGTCACCACCACCATGCCCTTCCAGAGCACCGACTACCTCCTCAGCTCCTGGCCGTTCGGGGAGGTGGCGTGCAAAGTCTTCATCTCGATCGACTACTACAACATGTTCACGAGCATTTTCACCCTGACCATGATGAGCGTGGACCGCTACGTAGCCGTGTGCCACCCGGTGAAGGCGCTAGATTTCCGCACGCCTGTCAAAGCAAAGATCATCAACGTGATTATCTGGGTGCTGTCGTCGGCTGCTGGGATCCCAGCCATGCTCCTCGGCAGCACTAACACTAATAATGGTAGGCTGGCCATGCTGCTCTTAGTCTTCTACTTATATTTAGGCTTTTGCAGAAAGTCTTTTTTTTCTTACTCATATGTGGATCTGCATTACGAACTGATCATCTGAGCCATATGGTTTTCCTCACACTATTTGCTGCATTATCACCTCTGACTGGTTAAGTCAAATTTTTAAAGTTTGAATAACTTTTTAGACCTTTAACAAAATATGTAAGAAAATAACAATTTTTGAGGGGGGCTATATCTACCATTCATTACCAAAATTAATATAGTACAGTCTTCTGCTTCCTGACATCCAACAGGGGGCAGAAGACAAGTTTCATCTTGTATTCTGCAGAGTTTTGAGCAAAATTTTTACCATAAAGTGACGCAACATGTCTCAGAAACACATGTATCAAATATGATACATTTGGCTTTATAGAGTTGACTTCTTTGAACAAGATGTCACTTTAAATAAGAGTGTAACTAACTGACTATCAGGCTTAATAGTAAAATGGTCCTCAGTGAGTGTCCAATGTTTTGCCAAAAGGAGGTAAACTTGCTATCGAATTCAAACAAAATTAAACATCCAATAATGTGATTTTCATTTATGCTTTAGAAGTGCAGTTTTTGTAAGACGGTGTAAGGGGACTGTCACAAAATGTTTCATACGCTTCAAAAACATCATACTTGGCCTCTGCTGTATTTTGTGTTTTAGTACCTTTTCAAACTGACAAGTCCTCCGGCTGAAACAGTCGTATAAATGCTGTGTTCTTGCCCTTTAATGTAAGTCATAAAAGTCCCAGCGGAGCAGATGTCATTCTCAAGTGTTTCATTTAAGAAGACACGAGCCGAAGCAAACATGACAGAGGGTTTTTACTTCTGACCTCTTGACTTCCATGCAGTCAGTAACACAAAACTTTATTAAAAACAACTTTTGCCACTTCCTGGTTGGATGTAGGCACTAAGCTGACCATCACCCCTACAGGTACCAGTTTGCAAGTAACACTAAAGAAAACAAACACACACACTCACTCTATGTGTTACTGTCACACAGTTAGGAATAAAAACAACTTTGTTAGGGTAAAATAAAATGATAGAATAAATATCTTTCTTACATTATTCTTGGTATTTTGTAATCGCTTCCACAACCACTACAAGTCTCGGTTGTATGGCTGTAAATTGCTAATCTGGGGAAATCTACTTTTTTTCTGTAACTAACAGGGACTACAGAGTGTGCTTTACAGTTTCCTGAGCCTTACACCTACTGGGACACCCTGATGAAGATCTGTGTCTTCATCTTTGCCTTCGTGGCGCCCCTCATCATCATAACCGTCTGCTACACACTCATGGTCCTGCGGCTGAAGAGTGTGCGCCTCCTGTCGGGCTCGCGGGAGAAGGACCGGAACCTGCGTCGGATCACCCGCCTCGTGCTCGTGGTTGTCGCCGTCTTCGTGGTCTGCTGGACGCCAATCCACATCTTCATCTTGATCAAAGCCCTTTCAGCAAACGTGCCGGAAACCACCCCCGTCATGGCGGCCTACTTCTTCTGCGTGGCGCTGGGCTACACCAACAGCAGCCTCAACCCCATCCTCTATGCATTCTTGGATGAGAACTTCAAGAGGTGCTTCAGGGACTTTTGCTGCCCCGGATTGAAGGGACACAGTGACTGTCAGGGAGTGAGCAGAGTTAGAAGCACCCTACGGGATCACACCTACCCTGAAGCTCGGGGCGATACCAAGCAGGCTAGGTCCGTATGACTAGCCATGGACATGTCCTCTATGCCTCGGCAAAGCTGGGAGGACTCAAACGATCTGTGTTTGACTCAAATCACCACTGCCATCTGAGCAAGAGTTGGTATCCTCAATGAATCCCATGAAAAGACCAAAACCAACAAGTGATTTGACCACATTCCCCTCATGCTATTAATCCCCCGCCACCAATAGTACCAATTTACTTTGTTTTTAGTAATATTCAATTGAAAATTCTGTGCCTTGAAACTATATATAAATATATATATATATGGCACAAGTGATTTTGTGTAATATTTAGAGAGATCTTCTGGGAGATGTGTCTTCAGTACCTTGTTTCATTAAAGGATAAGTTTGGGTTCTTTTCAACCTGGGCCTATTTTCTAGCATGAAATACGACCATTTACTTACCCAGACAGTTTTGGTGTAACTTGAACTCCCTCTGGAGATATTTAGATCCACTCGTGATCAGCGTATATCCAATATAATGGGAGTGAATGGGGCTCGCACAGCCTCTAAATAAAATCGGATTTCATGCTAGAAAATAGGTCCAGGTTGCAAAAACCCCAACTTCTCCTTTAATATGAATCTTGTGAGGATTGGAGTCATTCTGTTTTCGTAATCTTACATGCTAGATGGTTTGAGGTGGAGGGAGAGGTGACAAATATCCAAGTGACTGCAGTGTGTAACTTAGCCAGATGTCACCAAATCCTGCATGTATATGTGTATACATACAATACAGGATATATAGCCTATATATTACCTGCCTCATAGCAAATCAGATGAACCTAAAATAGGCTGGACCTGTTTTAGACAAATAGAAACATACTTGGTGTTGGTCTTTCTTTGAGATTTTTTTTGTATAATTGTTCTCAAAGTTCTCAAAGGCTCAAAGTTTAAGAGATGATACAGTACAAAGTCACTTTTAGATAACAGTCCTGCAAGACTACATCTTTGTGTTTCATTTTATAATTGTTTAAAGAAAGGACAATTAAGCTTGACAGACCAGGTCAAATACTCATCTATGTCTTTTACACATCAATAATATCAACAATGAAAAGATAATGAAAACCATCAAAAATATCCTCCGTTATGCCCTAAGAAGTGTCACACTGAAGTGAATAATATAATTTCCACATGCACAAAGATCAAGTAATGGTTTAGGCTTAGAGTTAAAAGAAATAATTGTCGCTGATTGTTTTGGGAACAACATGCATCGTGGACACTGTTTCAAGCTGCTTGTGTTTTCTGTGAATACATTCTTCGTGTTGATGTAAAATCTAAGAATCCTTATTGAAACATACATGTAGACTATGAATAACCTCTCAGGGATCATTCTCTGTAAATTGCAGTATTTTCTCCTTGACCAGATGGTTGACTTTGACGAGGCCTCTCTGTCAAACCACAAGCCGCCATGGTACATTGAAGCCGAACTTTGCGTTGCGTTAAACTGTTATTGCATCTGACACTGCGTCCACACTTCTGAAAGATGTCAGCGGTGAGTCTGCGTGTCACTGAGGAGATGGTGAAAATGGTGCACGGCTTAAAAATGGCATCTTGTCACCTTGTCTACGACTACATGGGCAGAGGGCTCCAAGGCAAAAAGCCGAAATGACAATAATGTACATGTAAGCTAAACTGTGTGACAGCAGGACCTTAGATGTTGCTCAAGTTGATGGTTATAGTAAATTTCTGCTGAGATTTTCATCTTTACTAAACCGTTGTTCATTTGTGTGTGCGTTTATTTCTGAAAAGTGTGGCAGTGGCTATTGAATGGCGACATGCATGCTTTCAGCTTTTTACATCATATGGCTGTTTTGAATTAAACAGTCTTTCTTATAACAGAACCTCTGAATGTACACAGTTACAGGCTCACAGCATATGTCAAATTCATTTAGTAATATAGCTTAAAGTCATTTTCAGTTATTTGATTGGGTTTATATTGTTAGTTTCTTTCGTCTCACAGAATAATTGTTCACTGGATTGATTTACTGTTTATTTGTTTTTTCTGAATAATGGTCCCTGAATCATCTAGACTATATAATAGATTCTTAATGTTGAGCTAAGCGTTGATATATTTACCTGTTTGACTTTGATGTTTCTAGCCTACAGTAGTTACAGCAAAAAGGTGTTTTGTGCCTTGTTTGTGTGCCTTCAGCCTTCTTTAAGATCAGCAATCAATCTCCATTTTGACCATTTTTTAGCTTAATACTTAGCGTTGTTGGTATATAATGTCAGAATATTATATTTAGCTAAATCTTATAGAGGATATCTCACTGTTCACTTGGTTAAAGTGCGTGTGTCTTAAGTATTTCGCCTGACTTAGTAGCTAGCTTTCATTTAATTCTAGTGGTATTCATAAACAAATTCAGCCCAGGTCTGAGCCTTGTGTGTGTATCATGTACTGCTGTTGTATCTACTGAATATTTTTGATGTACATTAATGTACTTTCTGGCTTTGAATGTCAAAACATGCAACATACATGCAAAACTAAGTCCTAATAAAGTTGTAAAATGGGTTTAAAGGGCACGCTATAAGAACTTGTTGTAACCGTAGCCCAACTAGCCATGAATGATGTTTTTCAGCCTTGCATTCAACTCCTCCCAGCTGTGTTTCCATGGTGAGTAGGCTGACTGAAAGGCAGAAGTCCATAGACACAGTTTGTTATAATTGTAAAGCATTTTGTGTTGTGACCTTGCAGAGAAATTTGTAATGAAATCTAAGTCTCGGTGTGAGAAGCCTGCGGATAATAAAAAGCACTTTTATCCAAACAGATATGCCAAGCAAAGAAGGTGCTTTGAATACATGACAACCACCACCAAGAAAAAATAAAAAAATAAGCATAATATCAGAGTGGTTGAGATTAAGCCGCCTTATCTCATTTTTAAGTCCAAGTGAAAATAACTATAATGGTTTGGAAAACAAATCAGCATGAGAGTCCTAATGGTGTAAAAATAATGCATAATACCAATTTCTATATGTGTTATTTTAAAAAAAGCAGAAAAAACACTGCAGGTTGAACTTTGCTGAAGAACAGGAAAACATAATAATACCTGATAGGAAGAGAGGATTCAGGTGTGCAGTGATAATAAAGGGATTCTCGTCACTGCTTTAACTCAGATAAACATGTTTTCCTTAGATCAGATGATTCATTTTGAACCTGCCAGACCTATGGTGAGTTCATCCCAACTGTACAATAGGCACAGAGGTCAGAGTGTTTGTCATGAGGTTGTGATAATGCAACAGATGTTGAGAAGATGAGATTCTACAATTCCACCGAGATAAATGTTGTATATCAAATAACCTAATAACTGACCTCTTCGGTTCCCAGATGTTTACACTCTATTGTTAAAAGGGGAGAGAATGCTGCATGGTGATATGCACGGCACTGTCCCAATGTGAGCATTGAGTTTCTTGCTCTAACACACACTCACACACGCTGCTGTGATAACTGTGGATAACTGTGGAGAGACATGAAAAAATAAAACACCTTTATATTAGTCATCTTGATCTCCCGGTGGAAATATTTGGAAGCTCCACAGAACAGACCCATGTATTTTCTGAGGTCCATAGTTGTACAAAAATCTTGTCTGTGAATCCAAGTCTACACAAACTTGAAGGGGCAGAATATTATAAGCAAAAAAACAAAGAGAGAAGGTCTTTTGATGAAGAATCTCTGGTCTGGCTATGTGACCCATGTCTTCAGTCCAAAAAAAACAACTTGAAAACAAACTGCATGCATCACAACCGAACCAGAAAAGAGCACCTGAAAATCTCTTGGAACAAATTTATTTCCAAGGCACACAAAAAAATGAAAGATGCAGTGACTTTTGCACCATGATTTTGATCACATATTTTATATATGGAAGAAATAACCCACATTTCTCAGATGTTTTGTAGTTATTAAAGGGTTGCACATTTTAAACTCGTGTGACATTTAAGTGCAGTTTAGTGTAGTGTGTGTGTTGGACAACTAGAATTACAACCCCAGTGTTTTAGCTGCTGCTGTCAGCTTTCAGAAAACATGTTTGGAGAACTAAAAGCATCCATGTCCCTTTCAGTAAAAGTACGGAAGGTACTGAGCTTTTTAAAGGAGCTCCATTTTCACTGGCACACTTGATTCTTGATTATTTGTATTTGAACAAACCAATGCCCTTTTTCCTGCCATGGCTTTATGATTTATTGTTGCAGGATTGTATTCTGTTATTATGTGAAGTCTTGCCAATAAAGACAATAAAGATCACATTGAACTTTGTAGATTTCAGGGTATATGGCTCGACAAAGCATTTGCTGTGTTCTGGAAACACAGTTTGCATCTCATTTAATTTAAGAAACAGGAGAGAGGAAATACTGTGTTTTATGCTGGCAGGCAGCCATCGGGAAGGAAAGCCAGGCCTCAGTGTTGCACTGCTGTAAGTTCTTATCTTTACATTTCTAGGATCCATGATTTGTGACAAGATGGCATTTGCACAATCCTTCAGGATAAGGTGATGCTCTTTACAGCAGCTGGATGTTCTAATTGTGCACAGATAAGAGGGATTCTCAGAGTTTTGAGAGGCAAATTAAATAATTTGGTCCTTATGTACACTGATGAAGCTGTCAGCCATAATTATGTACTGAGATTACTGCCCTTTTTTCCCCTACTCTCTCTCTCCCAAGGTGGATGTGACTTAGCAAGCCATTACACATTACAGGTTTCTGTAAAAGGCTTTCATACTTATTATAGATCCAACAGGCATCACTGTTCAAAAGAAAACTGTCAGGCATTACTTCCTGCATAAGGCACATGGCAAAGATACAAAATGATGGGAAAATAAACATTTTGCTCCAGATGCTCAGAGGGGTATCTCAGAAGACAGGTGACATGTCTTCCGATAATCCAGTGGAGACTGGCCTTTTTATTATTTTTTTAAAAAGTATTTTTCACATTTCAGATGAATCAAAGAGAATAAGCATCGGTGTCATGCTAAGAGGAAAAACATTTTTTTTTTCTTTTCACAACCTGGAAATACCCACCCCTGTTTCCTAGGTTACAGAGACACAGATGTCCCATTTCATCAAGTATTTAACCCTTTCATGCATAGTGTCCCTATACAGTGGACACCTATTTGACAGCTGTTTTTTCCAGGATATTCATGGGTGGGGATAGAAAATCTGTCATTTTGCCACTTCAGGGGACATTAGTGAGTCATGCAATACACTGTCATTTAATGTAGAATAAATATTTATATATGTACATGCATGCATTGTTTTAACCAAACTTTCTCTTGTGATAAACAGGAAAGGAAAATGATACAGCCACATTTTTATTATAGAATATCCATATTGTGGAAATATAACAAGCATATTTCAACAATGATTTTGAATAAAATATAAAAAATATATTCACTAAATCAAATGTAAAATATTATTAAGAAATGAAAAAGCATCAATGTATCTCTCCATGTAAGTTAATTCCTTTATCCAAAAAAATGTGGCACTGTTTCATAATAATTCATGCATGAAAGGGTTAAATGTGTGTCTGTATAACATACATGTTTTTAGTTCATTATGATTTTAATGAAATAAAATCATATAGAATAACCTCTAAATTACTTTTTTTTAAACCTGTAGTTAAATGTCCCATCCAAGATCAAAATGCAGGCCAAATCAAATTTCACATATAAATGTTAGGTTAGTCACAGAGGTAGCAGTTTAGGTGGAGAAACCAAGACTTCCTTCCTCACAGTTTTGTCCAGCTTCCTGCCGCGTTCTAGGTCTTTCCTGTTGCCAGGAAGGATATGGCAGACATCCTAATGAAATGCTAGCACCTCTGACGATATTTTCGTGTAATAATTTTACAGTAAAGATAATCAATTAAACATTAAATCAGATGGTTCAACTCCTCTCTAGTGTTACAGTTGATTTAAACTCACAGTTTAGCCTAACTTTTACCTTTGATTCATTATGGTTCATTATTTTCATTTGGATGGTTTGTTTGCACTATTCAGAGATAACATATATGTAACGTACTATCATAGGTTATAAAGGCTGGAAACAAAATAGAAAATTTCAGCAATCTCTATTTATCACATTTTTATTTTTAAAAAAATGAAGTCAGAAATCTTTTAATTTCCAATGACTGAAACAAAATTAATAAGCTTTTGTTATGTCCCTAAAGTGGTGTTGAAGTATTTGCTCTATACAATTATTTTAATTTCTCTGAGGTTAGAACATTCTTTTACCATCACTCTGATATTATGTTTTGTCAGTAAATTTTGAATAAGATTTAGGTCAGATTCTTGCTGAGTCACTCTTCATTCTGTTTTCTGCCATCCCTGTTGGCTCTATGTTATGGATGTCTGGGCAACACAATTGCCTTAGGCCTAAGTTTTGCTGCAGAGGAGCTGGTCTTTACCTTCCATTTAATTATAGATTCCACCAAGGCCACCCTTTTAAATCTAACTTTGGCAATAATTCTGGTCCTAGGGGAGAGACTCATGCAAATAGTGATTAAAGCAGATTTCTATGAACATTCCCAAGAAAAACTTTACTTGACCCAACAGGAGCAAATATATGCTTAATTAGCTTTTTCAGAGATTCCCATGAATAAGAAGAAAACTTTGAGTAATAAAAAATGACTTGAGATTAATACAGACTTGTCTGAACTTGTACTTTTTATTTAAAGGAAATATATCACTATTATCCTCCAGCCAGTGAACCAGACAATCTTGTCAACATAGCATAATAGGGCAAGATTTAAATTCTGTTGGAGGCATCATGCCTGCAGCAAAACCTGGCCCTGGACAGCACTGCACTCTCCAACATGACAATGATCCAAAATACATAATTAGAAAAAAACAAAACATTTTGCAGTAATTTGCCAAGTCTTAATTAAAAAGAAACTATATATATATATATATATGCACTTTGAGGTTTAATAAATTTACTTTTAATGTTTTAACAATGATGTATAAATGAATTTTATAAAATGATGTACCTAAATATTTAATCTATGACAAATAATATTAATCCTTGATCACTCCTAAAAAGAAAACACCTACATATTCCGCATTGGAGTAAGACAATAGCCTTTTTAACTGGAATCATACCTTTTCATTTTATGTAATATCATCAGTTCCTGTTTACATGCAAGAGGGAATCAGATAAGTCAGCATCCTCATTTAAATCTACATTTCTGACAACTCATCCGCAGAGGAGTCAACAAAGAGTGGCTGGAGATCGATTCAATCTGTGGGACAAAGGGCTTACTCAGCGAGTTGTAGTACTTAAACTCACCACTAAAAGGCAGCAGCGTATCCAATCGCTCATTGGTCATGATCGTTTACGCCAACCAATGAGATTCTGTTGCGTGCAGACCGTTGCTTCCGGGTGACTTGAGTGCAGAATCCTTTACATTTGATGCTTTTTGGTTATCCTAAGAAAAGCCGAAGCCTTCGAGGCAATAAAGCGTTTTGAAAATGAACAGAATATTTGGACGCGGGAAGCCTAAAGCGCCTCCTCCAAATCTGTCGGACTGTATTGGCACTGTGAGTACTGTCAGACCGAGAGGTATTCTTGTTTATGACTACATTAAGTGACCTAACGGTGCTGTTTTTAAGCTAGCATGGTCACAAAAGGGTAGTCAAAGCAGCAGACCAAGCTAACTAGCTCTCATGCTTCTGTTAATTCATTCTAATGAAATACAACACAAACATGGACTGTCCTTTTAAAACCCACCCTTGCCTGAATGTTGAAGATTGATGTGTTTGTTAACCACATTGTCTGATAAGCTTTTACCCCGACTCCTAACTCTAATGCACACAAACACACACAAGAAGAGCATTTAAGTACTGTGTTGGATCGGTGTGGGTGCTGGAAATCATTACCTCTAATTGATCTCCTCTCTCAGGTGGATGCCAGGGCAGAGTCCGTAGAAAAGAAAATAAGCAGGCTAGATGCTGAACTTTTAAAATACAAGGAGCAGCTGAAAAAGATGAGGGAGGGGCCCTCGAAGGTAATATATGTCAGGTTAAAGTTATTTCTAAGGTTGTAAGACAGACGTGTTGAATGCCATTGTCTTCTAATTATTTTCTAATGCAGAATATGGTGAAACAGAAGGCAATGAGAGTCCTGAAGCAGAAGAAAATGTGAGTCCTGCAATAATGCAGTAATACATGTTTTAACGCGAGTCAGACGCTGAATGCACATTTATTAAGTAAATAATAATGATCATGTGGATTTTTAGATATACTTTTAAAATTCCGTATAACTTAAAATGGGATAGAATTATTTTTAGACGATATGCATGTGTATAATAACAAAAGATGTGGACTAAAACTAATTAATAGTCTACTTTAAATTAAGAATTATTTTATTGTAAGCTTTATTACCTCAGGTACACAAATACTGACTTAGACAGATGCAACTCCTCTGAAACAGCCAAACTATTGAGGTTTGACTTCTTGTAATTACATATTTATTGCATATTAGGAGGGTCACAAAAACTAATAAATAGTAGATTAAATAAAAATAAATTTGGCTACACCAGGAATCTAGTGTGTACTAGTGCAGTGGCTCCGAGTGTGATTAAGATAAAGACAGGTAAAAATCCCCCACAATTCTGTAGGAAGAACAGAAGAAGAGAATATTGTGGACTCTTGACCTTATGTTGTTGGATCTGTTTTGTAGACTGAAATATAAAATAGATTCAGAATTGAAAATCAGTTTCTGCAGCTTTTGATGCCCTGATCTTCATACAGGATAAAGTCTCATCATCTACAACCATGTCGTCCACAGCAGTGAAATCCAATGAAGACCTCAGAGATTGCTGAATAATTATCTGACCCTTCCTAACCAAACACTGAGATCCAACCTAGAACATGTGGGCTTTAGCTAAAGTTGAACTTAATTTTGAAGAGATCATAACAAGAAATTGACAGACTGCATTGACTAAAGGCTAAGGGTAGCTTTTCAAAAAGACGGGGTGCATAATTTGCAACAGAGTATTGTAGAAAGACCAAAAATAAATAAAGTACTAATTAGTTGCATTTGCTGTAAACAAACCATTAAAAAATATTAGTTTTTGCATCTGCCTAGTTAGGGTATGCTTTTAGTTTTCTAGTAGTTACACAAACAATGTACCAGTAGTAATTATAGACACATTTCCTCTTTAATTTTAAATGGACGAATTTGGCTAAAGGAGACTTTTTTTATTAATACATTTTTTTAAATTGTTATTTTCCAGAACCAAAAGATATTCAGTTAATTATCATGTAAGATGAACAGCAAATTCTGTAATACTGACTGTCAAGAGTGATTATGAATTTCTCCTCAAATACCAGTAAAGGTATTTAGTTATTTACCACCCTTAGTAAGACCAAGATGAGACTTTAGCTTAAAAAAGGCCTCAATATGAGTTTAAAAAGTTGCTGTATTGTTTTTCTACAGGTATGAAGGTCAAAGGGAGCAGCTGGCTCAACAGTCATTTAACATGGAGCAGGCAAACTACACAATCCAGACCTTAAAGGACACAAAAACAACAGTAAGAGGCGTCTGGAAACCACGCAAAATCTGTGCTGTTATGTGTAGGCCCACTGTTTCAGGGGCACTGATTTTTATTTATTTATATTTTGATATTTTAACAGGAAATGAATCCCACCCGATTTATATGAATCTTATTTTATCCATTTATTTATTTATTTTTATTGTGTTAGCTGGATGTTTTTCAAAATATGCATAATTTTAAGAAATTTAAAGAGAGCCTGAAATGAAAAAGAAAGGAAAACTTTAACAGCACAGTGATTGTGACTGAAAAGTCTGTGCTCTCCTCTTATCACAAGCTTAACCGCTTCAGCAGTTTAGGTTAACAACTTTACGTGGCGAAGCACCTTGCCAAGCAATGAGCCACCTTTATGACACTGAAAAACACAAAGTTAACTTAACCCACTAAGCCTATAACCCTGCTCCATGGTACAGCCCACTGATTTGCAGACACAGAGCCGTGCAGAGCCTGCAAAGATGGATGATGTTGCATGTGGCTAAATACACTTTCTCTTTACCTGTCTACTTTTTCACAGGTGGAGGCCATGAAGATTGGTGCAAAAGAAATGAAAAGGGCATATAAGGATGTCAAGCTTGATCAGATAGACGTATGTTGTTCTAATCATTTTTCTTATCCATTAGTAGTAAAAGGCAAATAATACTGATAAGAATTGAGCAAATTTATTCCAACCATAATATGTTTTTGCTGCTCATGACTCAAACTGGAGAACAGGAGTCTGGGCATTGCAGAATAGGTGTAAGATGGTGCAAAATGCTCTTTAAAGTACTTTTTCACGTAATGGGAAAGGGCGATACATGGTTGGACCTGATTGGGAATTGGGAGGAGGTGAGAGGGGTGTGGTGGACCTGTGACTGATCTCAGACTGAAAGACTGAGGACATCTGGTGGGTGTAAGGAGTGATACAGGAACACCAAACAGGACTGACTGTTTTTTTTAATGCTTAATGTTAAACACAATGCAGGCCAAGACAGTTCAGACTGTAACGGTGAGCTTTTGGCCTTCCAGGACTTACAGGACCAGCTGGAGGACATGATGGAAGAAGCCAATGAGGTGCAGGAAGCCCTGAGCCGCAGCTACGGTACTCCAGAGATCGATGAGGATGATCTAGAAGCAGGTGGACCTTTCACTTTGGATTTGTTTTCGCTCTGTCTGCTTTCTAACAGCAATTTAAAATGAATGATTACAGTTAATTAGTGGGAAATAATCATGTCTTATTGCACTGTTGCTCTGTCTTCTCCCGAGCCTGATACAAAAAGAATACCCTACACATCAGTCATGTTTGCAATTAATTACACTAGCGTTATTAATTGCTATTTTCTTAACCACCAAAGCCAACGTGTTGCACAGAGACAATATAACTGTGGTTTCAGAGCTGGATGCACTGGGCGATGAGCTGTTGCTGGATGATGACAGCTCCTACTTGGATGAAGCCTCAGCTGCCCCATCGATCCCTGAGGGAATCCCCAGTGACAGCAAGACAAATAAGGTAACAGTCTACAAATCACAGAGCTCTGTGGATCTGATGTGACATGAAAGGCTCTGAGTGAAAAGTCATGAAAATACACAAGAGTCAAGAGATAAAAGGGAGTTTGGTGTTTATAACGCCCTGCCTGTGTCGATATTTTTATGGCTGTCCAACTTCCTGGCAGGTACTTGTTTGTGTGCTGTATTATCGAATGTCCTCAAACCATATGTTAGCTCTTTGTAAATTAACTGAAATGTTTATGAAGTTTATGAAGACATTTTTTAGCCATAATGTTCTCAATAGCCATATGGTCAAGCATTTGGGCAATTGTGGTTTTCCTCTCTTTTGTTTCCAGGATGGTGTTCTGGTGGATGAGTTTGGGCTGCCGCAGATTCCCGCCACATAGACGAGGAATTGATCAAAACAACTGCACTTCAACTGTTAACACTTTTCTATGTAGAGTAACATTTATACATGCAAAACCATTTGACCTGAGAACACTACAATTTTGAAGCTGTCCTTGTGTTGGGTTGTGTATTGTTACTACTACCATGCTAGCATGTGGCCTTGTAACATACTGAACCCCTTTTTAAACATTTATTTGACCTGTCAGTCTCGCAAACTTTGGAAGTGGCATTGATCGGTGTAAGTATTAACTTATTTGTGCATTTGATTAGTTTTGTGTGTTATTTTATTCATCGTTTTGTTTTGACTTCCAGTTGGGGAGATGATTCATTCTCAGCCTGCAGGGGTACTTGAAAAATGCAAAATAAAAAAAATGTGTTTTAACTTTACCTTGAGTCGATTTATTGATCTACCTTGTAGCTACATATTGAGCATCATCATCTTAGCATTTTACATATATTCACTTGTCACTTTACTGAAAAGAGTCCTGGTCTGCCTTGGTACAACCTTGTTTCCAATCTTTCTTTATATCTGAAGAAAACCACTCTTCTCTTTATGTTAATTTATTATATTGGATCACCTTGTTCACTCTTACTAAGTGTCCTACTATGTATGTGTCCTACTATGTATGCTTTTATAGAAGATAAGCTTAGCAGCCAATGCTGGCAACAGTAGAAGGAATTGTAAATAAGGTATGAATATAATGTGATAAATATAATGAAATAATGTATTGTACAATAATAGGTTTAATTTTGAATCTGCTTTTTAAAAAAAAGTTTATTCTGTTTATGGCTACACAGAATAATATGTTAGCCTAAAAGAAAAATCCAGATGTTTCAGTCTTTGACAATCCCTTTAATATTTTAAACTCAACTCATATCTCAACTATTTGTAGAGCCCTTTCACACAACAGCAGTTGCAACAAAGTGCTGAACACAAAAAAAACTATAGAAGCCTATCTTGAACAAATAAAAACAATATAATAAAGTCAGACTTAACTGTTCAGAGAACATTTACTTTGGAGCAATGTAATAATTTCTTGACATAGTTACCTTTTTTACACGAGCCGATGTATCATGGATTTTTGATAAATCATCAGTTAGTGGAAATTAGTTGTTTATCAACAAACCCTTTGCTGCGTGGGAAAGTTTCCCCAATCAAGGCACATGGTCAAAAGTCCGACTCTGGTGGGACTCGAACCCACAACCTTTGAATCACTCCTCAAGTGCTTGACTAGAAGTCCAATGCGCTATCCATTGCGCCACAGAGCCAGATGTCCAGATGTCTACTGTCCCGGAAAACAAACTTTCCCATGTCTCTACGAAGGTCCGACATTTATGCAGTTATTATATTTTGGTTAGACTTTACGACATTATAAAATTGCACAATGTCACGGATAAAAAGTCGAACAAAACATTGTATATATGCAAAGGTAAGCGAAATATATTATTGTTATAATAAAACACGTTCAGAAATATAACTGTATGATAATAATAGTTTTCTTTGTTTGCAGCAAACAACTTAACTTCAACTGTGAAAATAAAAAAATAAATAAAGCAAGTGTTTCCGGTGTCTACCGGAAGTGGTTAGTCATCTAGCCAGCTAGCTGTGTGATATTTATGTTGTAGACGTTCTCTAAACAGCAAGATGTCAGGACCAACGCTAACTTTGACAGTGGCATACGGTAATACAGATGTCCATTAAACCATTTAAAAGGTAGCGGGGCGGATGTTAGTTTATATACCGTAAACCTCTGCTTATGAATGCTCACCCAATGTAGGATTCACCAATTACTATTTATCTAACTTATCTAATCACAAACTTGTCTCTCAAACATCTGGTTTACTTACAGTTTAAACTTTTTATTCCTGAAGGGAAAGTTTCCATCCACTGAATATTTTACACTCACGTTGATTCAACGACTGTAAGCCTGCATGTTTAGAAATGGTATGTGTTGGCTTGAGTTTTATTTAGTTATCAAGGATTATTTATAAAAAGATAACAGAAAAAAGATCAATATGTTGAATAAGATTTAGGTCAGATTCTTGCTGAGTCACTCTTCATTCTGTTTTCTGCCATCCCTGTTGGCTCTATGTTATGGATGTTATGGATATGGAGTTTAATATCCGATTGATAACTTACCAATGTCTGTGAGGAAATGTTGTCTCTTTTGTAAACATTTCAAAGATTTTTTTCGTACAGGAAATTTAGAGAAATGTCATTAGTATCTTATAAACAACTTTTATACATAAGGTTCCACTGTTCAGCGGAAGATTTGCAGAAATATGCCCAGTTTATTTTCATGGTTCTGATTAAAAATGAGTACCAATATACGATTAAAGTTACTGTTTTATACACACTGTTTTTCGTATTTCTCCCTTTCCAGGGTCAGCGAAGCACAGCATCACACTAACAAACCAAGATGATGGAAAGGGACCTACTGTTAAAGACCTGTCAGATGCTCTCTGTCAAGTAACTGGTGTCCCTCCCACCTCACAGAAACTGATCTTTAAAGGTAGAATGTTATTCTTACTTGTCTATTATTCCCATATGAGCTTGATGTCCTCACATATCCGATTACAAACTTGTTGTTTTCATCCTGGCACTCAAGGGAAATCACTGAAGGACATGGAGGAGAGTCTTTCCAGCTATGGAGTAAAAGAAGGTGGCAAACTCATGTTGATTGGAAAGCGGGTAAGGCTTTTACATGTCTTATTTCTAGTATGGGTTTGTGTATATTGTTAAGTAATAATAATAATCATAATAATAATAATAATGTAATAACAGAACAGTCCCGAAGAAGAAACTGAACTCAAGAAGTTGAAAGAAATTGAAAAATCAGTGGAGCAGATGGCTAAAAAGCTGGAGAAGGTAGACGGGGAGTTAACTGGACTAAAGAATGTAAGTAGTTAATTATGACCCATTAGGTATTTGGTGCCTTGTTCTCCTGCAGTTGTGAAATCTCTGTTTTTCATCACAGGGCTTCCTGGCCAAAGACCTCCAGGCAGAAGCACTGAGTAAACTAGACCACAGAGTGAAAATAGCAGCTGAGCAGTTCATGAAGATCCTGGAGCAGATAGATGCCATGGTAATATGTTTTGGTTATGGTATTTATCTTCAGGTATGTATGTGACTAACCACAAGCCGCTTTATTTTTAACAGAGCATGCCAGAGAATTTTAATGACTGCAGAATGAAGAAAAAGGGACTTGTGAAGACAGTGCAGGTCAGCTTGTGCAGTAGTAAAAACCTTTGTACTTTTATTGAAAACAAAAATGAAAAAGGAATAACTATTTTCCTTTTTATGTCCATAGGATTTTCTTGCCCAGTGCGACAGAATTGAGGCATGTATATCGGACCACCTATCAAGGATCCAATCAAAAAACCTGGCTTTGGCGGAGTAGTCCCCAAAAAAGTTTGCTTTATGTTGCTCTGTGAGCAATGGTGAAGTGTACAGAAAGCTTCAACTGTGAAGCAGATCCTGGTTTATTTATTGTTGGTGTGATGTGTAGGAGACAACCTTCATAACAAAGAATCCTGTAAAAAGAAAGACGCTGGTTAACAGCATGGATGCTAGATGCATTGTGGACAGATTCCCCGGGTTAAAGCATAAAAGTTAGGAGAACACTAGATCAGAGGTGCTTTGAAATTCTGTAGAACCCATTCCAGCTAAGTGTTAAAGAGAACTTAAAAAGCCAAAGCCCTGACACCAGACATCACTAAATATCAAGTAACATTTTCCTCTGGATGCACCAACTTCAGTGAATACCATGAAGCCAGAAATATGTGAAAGCCCCAGCATTACATGTGTAATTGCTTCAGTACCAAGATTACAAGCAGTTACTTGTTATAACAGCAAACACTTTGGTTTAAAATCTCATTAACTGCTGCAACGCTTTGCTCCCGTTCTGTTACAAGAACTAAATGGTGCTAAATATTAGTTGTTGTACCTCTACAGGTGTTGGATTTAAGACAGAGGTCACTGGTACCTGCTCTTAAACACTCCCATGACCTCAAAAGGAAATGTCTTGAGATAAACAGTTCCTCTTTCCTGCCTTCTTTTAAGACTTTTGGAAGAAAATGAAAAATACAACCACACTCCATTTGCAGGGAACATGAGGGAATTTAAAAGAGCTTCAGGATTGCAGGATGTAAACAAGGAACAAAGAAACAAGAAAGGAGGTCAGTAAAGGGTTTATCTTACTTTGAGTGCACAAACAAAACAGGGACTTTGGTACTGTATTGGAGGCCGTTAAATCAAAAAAGTTAGATAATTACCTTAAAATGGTTGCCTTATGCAGCAAAATTCCAGAGTTTACAAACATGCAGGAAATGCAAGGCCGTTATAAACTAACATAATAAAAAGCCAGTACATTCACAGCCATGCTCAATCCTATAAAAATTATACTATTAATAAAAACGGTAAAGAAAGGAAAATGTGTGTATTGTTAATGGAAATCATATTGGAATCACTCCTTGACCAGCAGCACCTCCTGAAGTGTTGGATTCCATCTAATTGTGTCTTTGAAACTTGTGTGAAGTGTTGAATAAACTAAACCATCAGACTGACAAATCACATGCATCACTGTTTGTTTTGAAATAAACCTTGAGGAAAAATCAATACAGGCTTGGTGATACATCCCAGAACACAATTTAATCATAAAACGTCACATTTTCTGCAACTGGTTCAGTCACAATAAGACACCTTGTTTCAGTTTATTCCCAGCTTTATCCATGAAGGTCTTTACAGACTTCTTTCACAGACCTTGTAGTGGTGTCGTCACGTGTGCAAATGAGCTTTGGAAGTAGGATTGGAGGAAGACCAAAAGGTCCGACAAGCAGCTTAAAC
Organism: Craterocephalus amniculus; assembly: GCA_036024015.1. Lineage (NCBI taxonomy): Eukaryota > Metazoa > Chordata > Actinopteri > Atheriniformes > Atherinidae > Craterocephalus > Craterocephalus amniculus. Next base: position 11,248 of record JAVQJG010195489.1, on the reverse strand, counting down.
GAATGACCTTCAGCAGATTATACAACAGTTGGAACATTTTTTTTATGAGCCAACTACAGCATATAACTCATCCAGACTGAGTGGAAACCCACTCCAGCATGAATCTTGCACGGTACCACCTTGCCTTTAGTCGTCCTTGTCTTTTCCACCGTGTTTTAAGATGCGTGTGAACGCTACATAGTTAAAGTTGCCTTTCTTGTCAATGGGCGCCTCGCGGAAGAGCTCGTCAACCTCTTCATCTGTAAACCTGTCACCCATTGTAGTGAGAAGCTCCCGCAGGTACTCCTCCTGAATCACACCTGAGAAAACATGTTTTAATCTAATGAATGTGCAGAGATGGGGCTAACACTGTTAAGAAATTGACAAATTAAGATTTTTTTACATGGAGTGATATGAACAACTGCTACACAGACACAGGGCTGTGAAGGTTAGTATTTGTCTTATCAGCTCTCCACATGATGAAATTTTGACAGCATGTGGTGTGTTGATTTGGAAGGAGCCACTAACTTATTTAATGTAGAGAAGTTTAACTCACCTGTGCCCTCTTCGTCAAAGCAAGCGAAAGCATTACGAATCACATCCTCTGGATCTGTGCCATTCAGCTTCTCCCCAAACATGGTCAGGAACATTGTGAAGTTGATTGGGCCTGGTGCTTCATTCATCATGGCTTCCAGGTAATCCTCTGTTGGGTTTTTACCTGGAAATGCAATAAGGTTGAAGAGTTGCTCTGGATTAGTTTTTTAAAGTCACATACCATTTACATGCCAGCTACTGTATATCCAAATGTCTAAACCTGGAGTCTACAACCTTTACAATTCAAAGAGCCAATTTTGCCCTCAGCCTTGCTAAATAAAACCTGTTAAATGTTACATAACTCTTTGCATAAAGACAACTTTGAATTTTTGATAGCTACGGTGGGAAATTTGTCATTTTTGAAAAATAATAAAATGTTTCTATTTTTATGTTTTAAAATAGAGAAAAACTAAACTTTGCAAAAAAGATTTTGCTCTATGGGATCTATCTATCTTTTTTTTTCTTTAAAAAAAAAAAAAAAAAAAAAAGACCATGGCATTAAAGTATACCTAAGGAGGCAAGCATGTCATGGAGGTCTTCTTTGTCAATGAAACCATCTCTGTTTTGGTCGATCATGTTAAAAGCCTCCTTGAACTCTTGAATTTGAGACTGATCAAACATAGCAAACACATTGGAAGTGGCTCGCTGGGGACGCTTCTTGGTGTTCTTCCCCTTGGCTCTTTTGCTTGACATATTGGCGGTCGGTAGGTCTTCCTTCCTATATGTTGTGCCTGTCAAAACATGTAGTACAGTTACTTTTGTGTTGAGTTGTTGTGTGGCCAGGCAGCAGGATGGAAGTCTGGAAGCAGTCTTTGAAGTTTATGCACCACACAGGCTATATATCAAACGGAGGAAGAAACAAATGTTTCTAGCTATACACCATACAACACTTATCAGAAACACAAATCACCATCATAAAACCTCGACAGTGTACTATCCAGTGGTTATGGATATTTTACAGTTATCTATATTACTGTAATTGTGTAACATAAATGGCACGTGGCGCACTTCGTTTAACATCCCATGGCAATAATTAAAACGCTTTATTTATCACCGCTCGCCCCCTCTTGACCTACATAACTGGTTGATATAGCTAGCATAGCGAGATCAAATCTGGAGAAAACAAACATGTGTTTCCTTAAAATATGTTGCGTCAGTTTACGCTGGACAGATGAAACATTCAAATTCCCACCTCAGAAGAAAACTTGAAGAGAATGTTCACACAGCAGTCAACACATCCACAAAATGATTTGGAACATCAATGTTTCATTTCCTGTTTCCCAAACTGACCAATCACAGTCAAACTGGAGCTCTCGGGACTGAACCAACGGTCTGGAACATTCCATATTGTCATGGTAACGTCTTCTCCTTTCTGGATATTTTGCATTTACGAATATATAAAAAATAATGTATGATAATATCTCTAAAAATATCTGAAAACCTTTTCCCCCGTTCAACCAAAGCGGCAGAGACACGTTATAATGATTAAAAATGATAAAATAAAATCCAATCAATGTGTTAGGTGATGTTAATCGCCACTAGGTGGCAACCGAAACCGCATTTGAAGGTTTCACCCACTGACCGGAGCTTCTTATTGAATCCTACAGGTACATGAATTCAACCTCAGGTGTAGCACAGCAGAATAACAAAATGCTCGTAGAACAAGCAAGTTGGGAAACTGAACTTTTAGTTTCAAGAAATACACAAGATTTTGTTTTTCTTACACTTTATTACATTTCTGCATTTGCCTGGCGAACTCAGTACGTTGGCAGAGGTTTCGTGCAGGCAGAGCGTTCCCACATTTCATCCCTGAAGTACTGTACCCAGCGGGGAGTGTGGCTCAGAGGCTCGCCTGGCCCTTCTCATGGTCTCATGTTCTAAATTTAAAGCTACCCCAGCCTTAAAAGGTCATGACGGTGTGTTGTACATTCTGCCGAGTGGCAGCATTATTTTTGTTCTGCGGACTGCCTCCTGTCCACTGCCCCTCACCCTGCTGCTTTGCCTGGATCTGAACTTGCTTCAGCTACTTTTGGAAAAACACATAATTTCCCCAATTCTTTCCAGTGGTGGATTGGTGGATTTTCATTCTAGGTGAGTCTTCTTTCAATAATCAGCAGCTTCATTTGAAAAAATTGTTGATGTCATTTATGTATTCTTATTTGTCAAAACCCTGAGCTGACAGGCCTGAGGCCTGCGGCCTTCTTCTACTTCTCCATAATTGTTCATATATTAGATTGTGTTCATTAATTTATTTTGTTGCCTCCTTAACTAACAGTTAGATCTGTTTTTGTAGATTACACTGCATGTGTCATTTTGGTGGAACTTCTAATCACATAATCCATTAATCAGTTATAATATCCTATATAACTTTTAAGACCAAGATTGCGCTCTTTTTGCAATGTGTGCTTGATCTTCTCTATGAAGTGAAATTTCTTGCTCTTTATGGCAAATAGTACTTGTAGAAAGTGTTGCTCAAGCATATTACTAGGATAAAATACATATCTACTGTTTAAGGTCATATTTTGCAGATGAACTACATGTGTAGTGCTCTGTAAATGCATCATGATGGTCTCCTCAGAGCAGCACTTTTTGTTTTAGACTTTTGAACTTGAGCAATACTCAATAATTCTGAGAATTTTAAGTCATTATGGGCTTCAGTTCTAATGATTTAAGTAATTTTTGTTCATTAATTCTTTCTGTGGTCATGGACAAATTATGAAACAGTGTCCTCCAGTTCATCATAGTGATTAGATTTTAACCCAATTGATGTTACTTGTGTAATATTTCTTAATAATTTCTTTTGGCTCATTTCTCTCATACTTTTTGTCAGATTTTAGTTATTTTGCATCGCTTTTGGGCCACATCGGCCTGAGACTTCTTCAGTCTGGTCACTGCTTCCCATATAGGTAATTTTAGGCATACAGATGCTCACATTACTTCTTGTTTTGATCAGTAGCATGTTTAAAATGACTCAGCATGTCTGTTTCGATTTTTTATATTGTTTGATTTATCGCTTGGCTGCCTTTTAAGCTTCCTGACGATTTTTATTGATCACAATTTTGTAGTTGTGTATCTCTTCTTTTCCTTGCTGTATTTTCTCTGAATTAACACTTACTTTTCTTATTTTATGGTTTTGTTTGGGATATAATTTGAAATTCTTCAGCCCCCTGGGCCTGTTTAATTGTCTGTTCATGATTCTGATCTTTTTTCTGTTTAAAACTTGAAAAAAGAGATTTTTTACTTGTTTTGAGAAACAACTGCATTTAATCTCAGCAATGATTTTACTCCCAATAAGTGTTCAGTCAAGTTATACTACCCAGAGTTTGTCAGCCGATTTAGATGGTTTACCTTTTTTCTTTTTATCAAGATGCTGACGTCTTGCTTTTGATTTATTGACAAAAACATTGACAAATATTCAACAGGAGATCATCTGACACACTACACAATGAGAAATGTTGGCTACTGAGAAATCACTGCTGCCAAAGATAACTTATGACCTGCTGCTTCATTTAACATAGTAGATGAAAGTAAAGCTAACACTTCTAGCACAAAACAAAATGTAATCATAACAAACACTTTTTAAAACGTAGTTTGAGTAGCAGCTAATTCTCTAAACCACCACTCCTAATATCTAATCACCATCCTCAGCTGCCCACTAACCTGTGGTTGAAAAATAAGTCTATAATGATAACGGTGAGATTGATTTACAGAGCTGGTAAAATAAAGGAGTCTCATTAAAAGTTGGCGGAGTGGCCATCAGGATGTCAGGATCATTACAAGTGACGCAGAAGCAGCAGCTGCAACAGCTGCATGAGCAGCTGGAGAAGCAGCAGCAGAAGCATCACTATGAGAGCAGCTATTACCTGAGCAGCAAGTCGTCCGTTAGCAAGCAGGCGTTCTCCTCTCACAAGACCACCAGCCATCGGTAAGACGATGAGAGTGAAGCAGTGCAAAAAGAGATGGGTGATTCTGAAATAAAAAAGCAAGTTTCTTCTGATGCCATTTCCATGATTGAATGGCTTAAAACAGACCTCTTTCAAATATGAAGAACTTTATTTACAGTCTGGAGGGACGTGTGTTTGGGAACTGGATTGAAGATGCAGATAGGTTAAAATGTGTATTAATCACAAATATTTTGTGACATCAGTACATCAGTATCAGTACATACTTATTTTCTTTGAGGCTGTTACAAAGTGACCTTTCCATTTGTGAATCCAGTTTTATTAAAGAGTTATCTGTTTACTTTTTTCTTTAACATTGCCCATTGAAACTATTGCTTTTCTTAACATTTTTTGTTTTTAAGCTACTTAGACCAAAGACTATATCCTGACTAGGTCTGGGTGACACAGTTAATTGTCTGTAAGGTTATCTAATTGCTACAGTTTGTCCATCGGTTATGGATGGATTAACATGGAGTCTGAAGCACAGATAGTGCATGGCCCAACTTAGCCATGACTAACTCTTGATTTCAGTCCAGATCCTGATCCAGGATGTTTTAATTCTTAGCGGATACTTCGCGGAGGGTTAAAGTCTCAGGCTACTTTTGCCCACAATGTTACGAGCCAAAATTTGAGTCAAAGTTAATTTTCAAGCAGTGATTTGTTACATCATATCTTACTTTTGGGTAATTGAACAGGTTCACTGCTCTGGAAGCGTACCAGCAGAGGCAAAAAAAATATGATTAGTGTAGATTAATTTATATCACACCACTGAAGGTAGTTCTAGTTCCTCTATTCATTTGGAGCTTAAAAATACAAAATCCTGACGCAATCAGAAGCTCTGTATTTTTTTTTTAGAATTGTGAAAACATCAATATGAAACTACTTTTCTGGTTTAGGCCAAAGCCATTCTAAGTATTTACTCTTAAGGGCCATTAGATTAAACAAATTGTCCCTTTATTTTTACAGTCTGTTGGCTTATGGTAATAATAAATTAAATGAAAAAAATACCTAATGAAGCCCTGAGGAAAATTGCAAAAGTAATAGATTTAATCACACAGGATACATTGATGATCTTAATGTTACCCACCTTAATGTGATTGCTTTGATGTTTATAAACTGGAACTTAAATGTGACACACATTTCTGATTCTGCCATTGTGCCCCTTAACAGCAAGAAGCACAAGTTTATCTATTTCCAGAGTACATAGATCTTTTCAATTTTAGATAGTATGTCACATGTTACACAACAATGCATATTTAAGGCTCAAGTTGTGGTTTCAGAATGAGTTTAAACCCACTGGTGCAGCACTTGAGACGTATTTAAAGTGTTTACCTCTATGTCACAAATAGTTGTGACCATGTAACTTGCTGAGAGTTTCTTTGTCCTTTACGCTGAGTGTCTCATTGTACATGTTGGAAAATGTTGGACATGTTTTCTAAAAAGGGTCAAGGAAAGAATTTTAGCTGCGGTGAAGGGCTGCCAGATATATTTATAGGCTACTAATCTATTTCTGTGCACATGTATGAGAAGGCGGCATCAAGCAGACTGTAAATAATTTATATGGAAGTCAGGAGATTGTTGCTGGCGTGCATAGCAGGTTGACATGATTTAGGTCAGTTTGTGAACAAATACCTGCATTTTTTTCTTTATTTATTTGTTGCAGTAACATTAATTTACACATTTTAGTCTGGTAAAAAATTTTATCCCTTTAATTCCTAGTTGAGCCCACTCGTTTCGCTGCAGAAGTCTATGCATTTCTTAATGCCGTGGAAGACTTTTATGAGCCTTTCTCCGTTTATCTCTCTGTGTGCTGTGCACTGAGCCCCCTTGCATTAACTTGATCCCGCTATGCTGGTCTGAAATAGAGTTGACCAAAGCCATGATATTCCGGTTCTCCTCCAGGCCTCATGAATAAGAGAGGGCACACTTGGCAACGACAGTGAGTGAAAGCGGGGCTTTAAAATGAACCTTTTCCCCACGTTGCATATCCATCAGCTCTGGATCCATTTATAAACCATGTTGGCCAAAAGCAGGTCTGAAGTGAATGCGTCAGAGAGCAGTATGGTCAGAGTCCCAGAAAAAGGAAGGAAATGCATCATGCTTTCTGAGTAACCAGACTGCAGCATCACTTTTATATGGCTTTATGTAACCAGAACATTTATTTAAAGGGATATATGCAACCAGCTGGACAGCTGATGCTCTCCATGTTATTTTTAGGATTCAGCAGTGCACATTTGTTTTATTCCTCTGGTTATTTTTGTGTATTGTTAGCAACAATGTTGTGTAATCATATTGCAAGCAATGAACTGCAGCCTCAAAATAACTTAAGTTTTATTTCTCACTTCCTATGTCTGTGGGGGTGGGATTTTAGTATTATTCTTTTTTCTAATGACACTTTAGTATATCTGAGTTCATTTTACAGCTTTTGGTTTGTATCGCTTAAATGTTTTTTGATTGAAACCAGCACAATGCAAAAGTCCACTTTTCATTGTTCACCATCATTAAAATGCTGTTTCTGACTCTCAGGATCTCTGCTGCCCTTTATTCCCACTGATGATAAAAATTCCAGTAAACTTACAATATAGAGGCCAGGGAGCTTCCTAAAACAGATTGGCACAGCGAGTGCAATTATTTGGGACAATTTTCTTCAGGGTTACTGTGACTGAATGTGTTTATGAGAGCAAAACAGTTTGAAAATGACTCATAATGTAGGGTCATCCAGCTTGTTGGTGTCTTGGTCAGTTGCACAGTTAAAAGCACAAAATCAGACAATCTATTCTGTTTTCATGCATTACTTCACAGTTGACCTTCATCAGTAAATGGAAAGATTTTATTGTGTAACTACTTTAAATCTGACTATCTCTGACCCATAAGCTTGAAGACCTCTGTGAAGACAGAGAAGGGGCAGGAGGTAGTTAAACTGAGCCCGCTACCCAAGAGAGCCAAACGCACCTACCTGGCAATGGACAAGGACAAAGAAGTTATCGGTTACGTCATTCCTCTGTTTCGAGCCAAGTGAGTGAACAATCTTTTTAATTCAGTGCAGCTTTTATTGCAGTTTTGAAAATGTTTCTTTTCTCTGTTTTCACATCTTCTTGTTTTTTCAGTCATGATGTGGTTCGTGGTCTGGCAGAGGCCCAGGAGGACGACGTCACAGAGGAGGGGATTAACTATGTGACCATGAGGAACCTGTTTGTTAGAGAGGCCAGGGAGGCCATGGAGGTCAAAGTGGAGAAGAAAACCAGAACAAAGCATGTCAGGGAATCCGCAGACCGCCTAGAGTTGAGCAAGACGGTGAATCCTCCTCATTCCCCTTTTGTGCATGAGGCATTTTAAAAGGATGCATATTTTTAACCACATCTCAACACTGCAGATGGAAGAATGGTCTGAGTTCCGTAAGAAAATGAACCCTGACAGCCTGACACACTGTCCAGAGTTCATAGTCAAGCCCCGTGGACAGACGGTCTGGGAGGGAAAGACGGTGAAGCTGCACTGCACAGTGGCTGGTTGGCCCAAACCCAGGATTGCCTGGTAAGTTATGTACATTCCAGGTTCATTCGTCCTCCAGAGAACCAAGAAGAGAGGTTGATGAAGAAAGAAACTCAATATAAAACCACCAACAAGCAATCTTTTTTTGCAGTGCAGCATAAAAACACTCTTTTTGCAATTAAAGACCTTAAACTATCAAAATAAACGGTCATTCTACTCTTTTCAAGGTACAAGAACAACGTGCTGATTGATGCCAAAGCCCACCCTCAGAAGTACACAACTGAGAGCAATTACAACATGCACTCCCTGGAGATCAAGAAGTAGGTAATCCCTCACCTCGCACACACTGCATGGCCACATTAGAATGAATAAACCACATTATCTTTGTTTTTATTCTCTACAGTGCCAAATGCAAAAAGACAGTCCGATCACTTATCCTGTGTGTTTCTTTTGTTTTCAGCTGTGATTTCTTGGACACTGCGAAGTACCATGTCTCCGCCCTCAATATCAAAGGGGAAGTTTCTTCTGTGGCTACTATTGTTGTCAAAAGTAGGTAGCTGTATTTTTTCTCTTTTTTCTCTCCTAAATACTTTAGTGATAGTCAAAGTTCAGCTTTTAAAAATACTGGGCCCCAGAGGTGTGTGAGGACTTCTCAAGAGTCAAATGGCCTTAAAAAATTTCATTCAGAAGTGTGGAAGTAGTTTTAGTGGTCATAGTTTGTCTTGATGTACAAGAGGTGACTTTCTTTTAACAAAATAACTGACTCATTTTTCCACAGGATTCCAGGAGGGGGTGGAAGAAGGTCCACTTGATCCTAAACCCCGTGAGATGGTTTTGAATACTATATATTTACATTAGTGCTCAAAATGATATAGAAATTGAAACAAGCAGAATGTAAAACTGCATTCTTTTACTATTTTAACAGTAATATGTCGAAGAAAACTATAAATGAGTCTCTTAAATGAAATCTTGTCTGAGTGACACATTGAAATGCTCAGCTTTAGAGAACCTTTACCTATTTATATAAGATTATCTGATTTGGTTTGTTGTCATCTCAGGCATCACCTGTTTCCAAGAGAGCCCAACCAATTGCAATCAATCCCAGATATATTTCCTTATTTGATAGTTTTCACATGAAGACCACCCCGTGACATAAGGCATACACTGGTGGAGAAAATGAACCAAATCAATAGTTACTGAAGACAAAAAGGAACAAGGGAAAGAAAGTGCATGATGGGAAGTTGAAAATGTTGACTAGATTTAACACATTTCAGCTTCTTAAAGTTGACTTTTCTTCTCTCTGTCCCAGATGGTTTCTGCCCTGAGCATGGCGTTACCTTTGAAACAACCATCCTTGACAAATTTGACGTAGCCTTTGGCCGTGAAGGGGAGACACTGAGTCTGGGCTGTACTGTCATTGTGTATCCCACCGTGAAAATATACCAGCCTGAAGTTGTGTGGTACAGAAACTGTAAGTACAGTAGACAAATCTGTCTTCTTCCCCTAAGAAACTGTGTCCATCTTGACTCTTTTGTTACTCGTGTGTCTCATCAGCTGTCCCTTTGAAGCCCTCCAAGTGGGTGCACACTCACTGGTCTGGGGAACGTGCCATGCTCACTCTCACCCACCTCAACAAAGAGGATGAGGGGATGTACACCCTGCGTGTCAACACCAAATCTGGCTTTGACACCCATTCAGCCTACATGTTTGTCAGAGGTAAAAGTGCTTTGAATCACTGATTGGTGTTTTAAATGCAAAAGCAAAGACTTTGAAGGACAGGTAACACGTGGAGCTTCTGACCCTCATATCTGCACTGAGCTGTTATTGTTTTGTGCAAACTGAAGCGACATACTAGAGACGCGGCGGGGAACTGTGTAATTCTGCTGTGTGTTTAAGTGACACAACACTCTGTGTGAGGTGTTGGGTTTCCTCGGAGCAAATGTTGTTTCTAAATCTGTTTGCATGCCAGAAAAGCTGCCGTAGACTGTGTTCTCTGCGTGAATGAAAAGTTTATACACCATTTTTTCGTGTTGCCATTTTGTAAAACCATGTATCCCATAGTTACAGCGGTGCCACACAATCTGCACTGCACTGTTAGAAGTGGGTCAGAAAATGGAGCCTGAGTGTGTGTAATGGAGATCTGCCTGATTTAGAAACAGCTATACTTATATTTATGTGTAAATGTGCAACTTGCTGTGCTAGATGCTGAAGTGGAGATGGAGGGGCTTCCCGTGGCCCCCCTGGATGTTAAATGTCATGATGCCAATAAGGACTATGTGGTTGTAACCTGGAAGCAGCCAGCGGTGGAGGGCAGCAGTCCCATCCTGGGTTATTACATCGACAGGTTGGTTTTACAAACATAATGACAGTCAGTTTACATATCTTGAGACAATCCCATTCTCATGGACACAGATCAGCTGTCACTCATTTCCAGAGTGGGGGGTAAATGTGTTTTTTCTGATTACAGGTGTGAGGTGGGCACGCATCATTGGGCTCAGTGTAACGATGCTCCAGTCAAGTACGCCCGCTTCCCAGTTACAGGACTGGTGGAGGGGCGTTCTTACGTCTTCAGGGTGCGAGCCTTGAACAAGGCGGGAGTCAGCCACCCGTCACGCGTCTCTGAGGCCGTAGTCGCCATGGATCCGTCTGACAGAGCTCGACTGAGAGGTGGGAAGTGCATATGATGCAGCTGAGATATTTCAAACAAAAGCACCTTCATTAAAAAAAAAATTCATATCTTTTGTTTTTGGAAACAGCCGGGCCTTCTGCACCTTGGACTGGAATGATCAAGTTCACAGAGGAAGATCCCACTGGTATCACCATTTGTTATTGTGTTTTTATTATTAACAATGGGGAGAGGGATAACTCAGGGTCCCACCATTTCAGGTGTAATCAACTCTCAAACAAATTCATTCAGCAGGTTTTTTTCTTCAAAGCAAGACATCAAGATATTGATGTTTTTGCTTCACTGTTGGAATAAATCATATTTGCACAAACAGCAATAACCATCCCAGCTGGTTAACACAAAGTCTGAGTATTCTGGTCAGAGTTAGTACTCACATCTGACAAGCATCTTCTTCTCTCTCTAGTGGGGGTCATCCCCGGTGAACCAACTGATGTTGTGGTTACTGAGGCAACCAAGAGCTATGTGGTGCTTGCCTGGAAGCCCCCCGTCCAGAGGGGTCATGAAGGAGTCATGTATTACATTGAGAAGGTGAGGAAATGTGAAGAATTTTGTACATTAG